>JACJUY010006811.1:0-19349 GCA_014220935.1 Platorchestia sp. MABIK
GGATGGTGATGGTGGCTCTAATATCAAAGGATGGTGATGGTGGCTCTAATATCAAAGGATGGCAATGGCAGCTCTAATTCCAAAGGGCGGTGATGGTAGCTCTAATTCCAAAGGGCGGTTCTGATAGCTCTAATATCAAAGGATGGTGATGGTGGCTCATCGTTAGAAATTTCGATGAGCGCATTTCAGGCAAACAATTTTGAGATCATCCATTCAGATATGTTGGATCACTGGTAAAAAACTTCAATAAAAAATGTATTCCTTTCATTCGCAGATGTGTTATGTGTGATGAGTCTTACAACTTGTCTATCATTACTCCTTGTTCTGTGATATTTTAATATAGTTATAGGTGTACCTAGATTTTATAATATAAATTGCTACCAATTGTGAACTATCACGCCATGACGTCATATCTGTGCGATGCCTGAAGCAGATTTTACCAGTTTTATGGTCTTCTTTCGAGGAAACTGTGATCTTTATACCTTGAACTCGACTATATTTGTGATTTGTGCTGCGCTCATTCGCGAGTTGAAGTGCTGCAAGAATTAACGAGTGCAGGTTCTCGTAAGGGGACGTATTGAGAACTTTAGTTACTTTCAAGTAAGTGTTATGGACATACGAAGTTTATTCAAAAGTATGTAATGTTATGGTGTGACAATACAAGAAAATGTGATGGTTAACTTGTGTATTAACATTCTTCCATGTGCAACTTTATTGTGACTTTATCTTCCGAACTTTTTCCTCTTTGACTGACTGAGGACGTATCAAGGCTTGCTCCAATGACCGTTACGTCGGTCGCCACTGGCGTTGGCGCAGCCTTGCTTAGCTATGGTTGAAAATTGCCGTCGCTCGCACAGCCATGAGTCTTTGTACATTCAGCAGCAACTGCCAAGGCAACACTCCGCAAGCTTCTCCTTCTCGTCTATGAAAAACAGTCCGCACAGCTCATCTTTTTATGAACCGGCTAGCCCGCCACCGCCTCTCAGAGATAGCATTCATTATGGCCATCCTCAGAGTTCTAGCGTGCACCATAATCGAACGTTGCCTTTTGGAGGCTCTCATTACGGCACTCAACTCCCTCACAGTCCACAGCCACCGTATTCTTCGGCTTATTTTCGAACAAATCCAGCCTCTAGCAGCCTTTATAACTCCCCTCAGTCACGGTTTGATAGGCTGCAGAGTTATAAAAAAACTCGCAGCTATGACCCTCTACCATCCATGGCGGGAGAAACGTCGAGGACGACGTTCCCTCCGAGGGTCTTCGAGGGGCTGCATAGCTCGGCCAGGTCACATACTATGACCTCTGCTTATCCCTCTCATGTGTCGCCGTCGAGTCGTCTATATAACGTGACAAGAACTAGATATTACCTTAATAGATACAGATCCCAAAGGGCCTCCTCTCAAAACAAAAAGACGGTGAGTGGACTCTAGTTGTGTTATTTTTTAAGCGAAGATCGAGCAGAATTATGGAGTACTGCATGCTAAGGGTTTCTTTGTTGCAGTAATAAGCAAGAACGGTTCTGAAGAAATCTGCCCCTTACGTTTTGGCAAAATTCAGGTGTTGTTATTTGTGTGTTTTTGATTCCCAAACAATTTAAGGAAAAAATGTTTTTCTTTCGATTAGAGGTTTACAGACTTCAAAGTTTGTTTGCGAAAGAATCGGTTTGTCTCATTGGCTATGAATTATTCAGAGGGTATGTGCTCATACCCTCTGCCAATTGCTGGTGGTTGATTGCAATCTCTGCTGTAGGAACTGCTTCAGGTAACCGTACATCAATTCTGACGGTAGACTTATGCTGTCAATATTGATAATTGATACAATATTACCTAAAGTACGCCTTCAACCGTTTCTCAAGAAAAGACGTTTAGAGTTTAATGAAAAGTTCACCCCGTAATTGTTTAGGAGTAATTTAAATAAATTTTTTCATGTCATTAACAAATAACAAAAATAGATGGCAAAATTTAAACCGTCTTTGGCGGCGTCCAGTACTCACCTGCATTTTCTGACCATTCGATTCCTCTAAATGACAGATCGCTATTTTTTCTGAATAGAGATTTCTTCCTCAACGCTTAGCGATGCTTTCTAACTTGCAATGATGTTTCTGCCGTGGAAGAATTCTCTTCGGTTCCACACTCTTTGGTTTCAAGAATCCATCTCAAATAATCTGGTTTTTCTTTTGCATTCATCTGGACTAAGCCTGTGGGTTTCGGTTCTCATTTAGTTTAAAACTCTTGGTTGAGTGAACATGATTTACAGTTTACTATCCATTGTAGTCATGTCTACGAATGCGTCTGCAGGTTCTTCTTTTGTTATAATATCTTCTAAGTGTGAACAGAATTTGATATTTGCTTAGAGTTACACTCGGGATTACGACCGCATTTGCCGGTTCTACTTGTGACTAGAACTGCGTTTGCAGGTTCTTCTTTGGTTATTATTTCTTCTAAGTGTGAACAGGATTTGATATTTGCTTAGTTACACTCGTGATTCCGACCGCATTTGTCGGTTCTACTTGTGACTAAAACGGCGTTTGCAGGTTCTTCGTTGGTCTCGATCTGTTCACGGTGTCAACGTGATTTGCTGATGTGTTCTTTGTGTTGCACTCTCGACCACGATAGCTGGCCAATTTCTCCCTACGTGTCCCTCATCTACCCTTCATCTACCCTTCATCTGATCCTCATCTGCTCCTCATCAGTCCCTCATCTGTCTCTCATCTATCCCTCATCTACCTTTCATCTGCCCCTCACCTGCCTCTCATCTACCTCTTATCTGCCCTTTATCTGCTCCTCATCTTCTCCTGATCAGCCCCTCATCTACCCTTCATCAGCACCTCATCTGCTCCTCATCTGCTCCTTATCAGTCCCTCATCTGCCCCTCATCTGCCCCTCACCTTCCCCTCATCTACCCCTCACCTTCCCTTCAGGTGGCTGTGGACCTCAGCGCCTCAGCCCTGGACGACGAGCCGGAGTGGTACAGCCTGGCATCCCACGACGACGCGCACACGGTGAGTTCTCGGCCATATTCTCTACTGGACGATTTCCAAAGTGCCCTCTAGCCAAAATCCTCTCATAGTGATTGTAGATATAAATATTTTTTCGATGTGGTACGCGCGTGTCCCCTACTCTCATTCAGGATCCTTTTGTAATGATTGTAGAAGTAAACGAAGTTTCGATGTTATATAGTCGCAAAATTTCAAGTAAACTCAAAGATCTTTAATTCACTAACACAGAAACTCGCAAATAAATTATTCTACAACACAGGATAAATGCAGACTAATTTTATTTCTATCCAGAGTGAATTATATTTCGAAGAGTAATAACGGAAATATCAACTGCTACTTTTACCTTTGTGTACTATAAATAATTCGAAAAAGAAATTGAAGAGTTTGAAGGCAGTTGTTACTGTCCGTTCACTCTTTAGTTGATAACTAAGCTGGAATGGCCTTGTCTATTTCACCGTTCAGGACAGTTGTTTGTGAGCCGCATAGGTAAATTTTATAAACATTATCGCTGTAATGTGCTGGAAAAGAACTTCCTTTTTACCTTAAAGTTTTTTGCATGAATTTCGAATGAATTCAAAACGCTTCTTTTAATTCTCACATGGCTGTTTGTTTTAAATACTGCCGGAAGAAGAAAGAACTATTTAATTCTAGAAGCCTAAAAATCAATTCCCCAATAGTCGCTGTTTACGTGCCGGTAAATAATGTACAATCAGATAGGGAACTAATAGCACAGCTGAGTTTTGTTTGATGGCACTCCTGAGTCGAGGCAATTACTTCTGTGTTGTCGGATTCCAATTCTAAATCCGTAATTTTTGATGTGAAAAATTTTGCAACCGATCCTTCATTGAAGGCTTCAGAAAAGGAAAAAGAAGAAATATTTACCACAGTCGACAGAGCTAACAACCCGTTGGATAAGGGCAAAAATATTTTGGAAATCCCTTCAATTAAAGTAAAGAATATGGCACACGTCATGCTCAATTGTTCCTGGTAGAACTGCATCATCACAATTTCATACCAAATAAGAGAGAACATATTTTTGAGTGTTCAAGTCTTTAAATGATAATTTGAACTCATAATTGCCAAGTCCCGTTTGAACAATGTGAAGGGTTGCAATTTTAACTCATAGGCAGTAATTTTGGCTTGAGGGGTGGTAATTTTATTTATCCCAAAGCAGAACAGATCCCAGCTATCAAAAGCCTGCCAGATCATTTGTCTCTAGATTTTGTCGTCCTGCGATCATCATTTGTAAAGTCAACGCGAGTGGCATTCCTTGGTTCATTAAGTTATATTTGGGGCTGCTATAGCGTGAGGTCTACCACACAATAGTGTGAGATCTACCTCTAGCTAGTACTAAAGCGTGAGGTTAGGTTAAGTTGCTAATGGATATTACTTATTTCCATACAATTAATTTAGCAATAAACACTTAATTTGTACATCTCAAACTGCACCTGGGTTGGCGATGTATGGCGGTAGACCTCACGCTTTGGTGGCACCGTAATATTTGGTGGGATTAAAGCCCCGCCAAAGAACAGCAAGATCACAGCTATCAAAAGCCTACCAGAATTTTTCATCGTGCGATTATCATTTGTAAATTCAGCGCGAGTGTCATTCCTTGGTCCATTAAGTTATATTTGGGGGGATTTAAGCGCCGCCAAAGAAGAGCAAGATCGGTGCGAGGCGGCAGCAGTAGCAGCGCAGCGGCAGCAGCAGCTGGAGCCGTGTAGCTTAAAGGGAACCTAGCGACCGTGCCTATGGCTTTGCTTGGCCACCTCAAGGGCACGGACCACTGACACGAGGCTTAACAAATGCTCCTTGGAAAGCGGAAGAACAAAAATCGAATACGACCATCGCACCCGCTTTACTCTAGGACAGAGGTTCTCGATCAGGGGTAAATTTGCCTCTTGCTGAGGTAAATTTCAATTATGTATTTAATACATAAAGCCGAGGGGGTCAATGACGGAGAAAAGGTTGAGAATGGCTGCTCTAGGAAGTTTGTGCTGCTTATCCAAATCTGAGCGGTGTTGCTGAACCAAGGATCACAGAAATGTGTTGTGCATCGAGTTCTTTAAGAACTCGTGTGATAACTTAGGGTAGTTGAATTTTACGTTGGAATCAGTTGGAATCTTCGAGTGATTGAAGTCGCTGTTACCTACTGAATGACTTTTGAACAGGATTTACTATTTGCTTGCTGTTACACTCGTGATTATACGACTACGTTTGCCTGTTTTTCTTCGGTTTAGATTCGATAGTCGTCTCTCCTTTTTCATGAGAGCATTGTCAGTCGGTCCTGTGTGTTTCACGGAATTGGCCGGTATTTTAATGAGTTGATTCTTTATTTGAATTACTCAGGTGCAAAAAGATGCTGATGACGTGTCCAACATCGGTTCACAGTCATCAAAATGAAACGATTTTGGAATCGACCAAAGAAAATTCATAGTCATTTTCGTATTTGATTCACACCGTGACACTTTTCGGCCGCAAACATAGCTGTTTATGCCATCAAAGAATCTAGGTTTCCCATGCTATAATCCTCGCATCATAAATGCAGTTTATTTCGATGACACCATTCAGGAGAACAAGCTCTCAGTTTTCCCACTTTTATTTCCTCTGTATCCTGTGCTCTCATTGCACAAGTTATGACGTACGTGGGTCTGTTTATTTTAGAAATATGACTCAGGCTTTATGGATTGGAACCTTCAGAAAGAACTTCTCTAGAGGCATTCTGTTGTCGGGTACTTCTCAAAAGAGCTTTGGAAGCTGCCTGAGTTTCTTCGAAAATTATTCTGGCGCGAGACACTGCATCCAAACGGTATCTAACGGGCAGCGATGCTTTCTAACTCACAATGATGCTTCTGCGCTCGAAGGTTTCTCCTTTGTTTCAATCTCTTTGCTATTAGAAGACAGCTCATATAATCTGTATTTTCTTTTTTTTGCATTCATCTTGGCTAGGACTTCAAGAATTTTATATCGGCTAAGACTGTGCGTGCAGTTCTACTTTGGTTTGAAACTCTTGGCTCTGTGAACATGATTTACGGTTTTCTTGCCATTGCAGTTATGTCGACGACTGCGCCTGCATGTTCTTCTTTGGTTTTAATCTCTTCGTCTAGCGACCTCAACTTGTTGACGGTATACTCGGTATACTTCCAAAGGCAGACCTCGCCTTTCTTCATATGAAGTCTAATAACGCCTAATAATTTCGTAATAGAATAATGCAAACGCCATCAGTCGCAAACGCTGATGTTTAAGCCGATGTTATTTATATTTTTTCTGCCTGGTATTCGATAAAATCAAATTCATTTACCTCTTCCAACTTCTTTGAAACCTGCGATTTCTTATTCTTCCTGATGGTCGAGACACGGCAAATTACACAGAATGCTTTCACGTGCCACCAAATATTTTCGCAGTGGAATAATGCATACGCCGTCAATCACAAACATAGCTGTTTAAGCCACCCGTTAGTTGGAATTTTTTATTTTTTATTCTTCTTGATGATTTAGACAAGCCAAATTACACAGAGTGTTTTCAAGCCGAATTACACAGAATGCCATCTAGCCAAATTACACAGAATGCTTCCAAGGCAAATTACACAGAATGCTTGTACGTGCCACCGAATATTTTCGCAGCAGGCCCGTTCTATGAAACCTGTAATTTCTTATTTTTCTTGATGGTCGAGACAAAGCAAATTGCACAGAATGCTTTAAAGCCAAATTACACAGAATGTTTCCAAGCCAAATTACACAGAATGTTTCCAAGCCAAATTACACAGAATGTTTTCAAGCCAAATTACACAGAATGTTTTCAAGCCAAATTACACAGAATGTTTCCAAGCCAAATTACACAGAATGTTTTCAAGCCAAATTACACAGAATGTTTCCAAGCCAAATTACACAGAATGTTTCCAAGCCAAATTACACAGAATGTTTTCAAGCCAAATTACACAGAATGTTTCCAAGCCAAATTACACAGAATGCTTTCAAGCCAAATTACACAGAATGCTTTGACGTGCCGCACACAGAGACGAGCCATGTATGTGGACACGGAGTCGGCGTCGACCCTGCCCTCCACAGACCATCTGTCGCCGCCCTCCACGGCTTCTCGCCTCAGCGAGTCCGACATGAGCGACGCAGACCTCGAGGAGTCGCTCCACCAGCGCAAGATGGAGCAAGCCTCACTCAGCAGCGTCGGGTCTTCCAGCAGGTATTCCCTAAACTTTTCTGGTTCGTTGTCACAGTAATACTTCGTGATTTCCAATGATTGCTTCTTTGTCACAGTTATTCTCCTTGATTTCCTTTTCTGGTTCGTTGTCACAGTAATACTTCGGGATTTCCAATGATTGCTTCTTTGTCACAGTAATTCTCCTTGATTTCCACCGTAGTCCTACTTGATTTCCTTTCTTGGTTCGTTGTAACAGTAATCGTACGTGATTTTAGAAGATTAGTCTAACCATAAAGACAAATGTTTCTTTTTATTTTGAGTTACAACATTGTCAGAGATTTATTTAAGTCTAGAGCATTTTCTAGAGCATTTTTTGGTATGTTTTTCTGTCTGGAATTCGATAAAATTAATCTCACTCACCTACCTCTTCCAACTTCTGCGAGGGTGCTTTTTCATCATGCGTTGTTGATGCCCTGGAAGAATCATGCGCGTTGAGCTCATGGTAAATTTATTTCGTTCCATCCGATTGATTCTAAACCATATTCCCTCATACAGATTGGCCCAAAAGACACTTCGCTATTTTAAGCATTATGGCCAGCCTGTATCATAAATACGAAATCCTATTTTGGCAAGTTTATATAATAAAACACGCACTAGCAAATAATAAGACCTTGTTTTTATGATACCAACTGTCCCTAATGTTTCAAATGGTAGGGACTCTTGGGCCGCCCTATGCAGCATCGCTTTGGGTGCTTCGGAATCATTGAGCACTGCATGGTGTAATCATTCTGAACTCTTCCTCCTCATAGAACCACAATTTGATGAAGCTCGTTGTGGCATTGTGCATTTATGTGTGTATGTATCTGTGAATATGTATATTTGTGTACATATATTTAATTATGAGGGTATACAGGGTGTTGGTGGAACTCTTGGTACAAACTTCGGATACTAGTAGAAAATACAAATTTAAACACTTTTTCATCAGTGAAAAAATATCGAAAAACGATAAGTTTTTAATTATTGGGCTTAGAAGTTTTTAATGCTACACTACAAGAACACAACAGCGATTTCGCAACAGACAGGAATAAGGGCAATATGGGGAATTAGAATGAACAAGTTTTGGCAGAATCGATCATGTTTTATTTACAGTTTACAACATTAATTCACAGATTCAGGAAATTTCTAGAAATTCCTAGTCAACGTTAGCGACCCCTGGTGAGAAGCGTATGTGTATCTTTTGTCAGTTAGCACCGTGGTTCTGAAGTGGTAAGATGTATCGCCTCACAGATGCAAAAATGGCAGACATGCATTTCACTTTTGGTGCTGCTAATGGTAATGCAAGACGTGCCGCGAGAATCTATCACGAACGTTACCCTAATCGAGAAGTCCCTGATCATCGATTATTCACTGCATTGCACCGAAGATGGACGGAAACCGGCAGTTTTAGTGTAAACAGAGTAGACGCTGGTCGCCCAATAAATTATCATCGAGAGCAAGAAGTGTTGGAACATTTCCGTAGAAACCCGCGTACGAGCACCCGTGCCGCAGCAGCATCTTTGGGTATTCGTGACCATAGTACAGTGTGGCATGTATTGAACCGGAATAATTATCATCCGTATCACTTCCAGAGAGCCCAGGGTCTCCTTCCCGTTGATTATGGTCCTCGTAAGCGATTCGCGCAGTGGTTTTTAGATCGGGGGGTAGAAGATGCCAATTTTGCAGAGTGTGTGTTGTTTGCGGATGAAACAACCTTCAGCGGAGATGGAATTTTGGATTATCATAACTTTCACTCATGGCAGCAGAACAACCCTCATGTCATCCATGAACATCATCGCCAACATCGCTACACTGTCAATGTTTAGGCAGGTATCGTGCACAATCAACTCATTGGTCCATACATTCTGCCAGAGCGTCTTACTGGAGATGTGTACACAATCTTTCTTGAAGAAGTCCTTCCTGGTTTATTGGAAAATGTGCCATTAGGTATTCGTAGACGACTTTGCTTCCAACACGATGGAGCTCCGGCACATTATGCTCTAAATGTGCGACGGTTTCTTGACAAACAATTTCCAAATCGATAGATTGGTCGTGGTGGTGCTGTGTCCTGGCCACTGAGATTACCTGATTTGACTCCGTTAGATTTTTTCTTTTGGGGGCACTTGAAATCTCTGATTTATGTGGCAAAAATCCACAAAGTATCTGTGGAGTCGGAAGAAGACCTTGTCGCTCGAATTGCAGTCGCTGCTGGAGATATCGCTTACAACCCAGGAATGTTTTGCAACGTACGCAACTCTCTTCGACGAAGGTGTCGTGCGTGTATCGATGTTAATGGTCGAAATTTTGAACACCTACTTTGATGCGTTACTTTCTATTATTTATTAAAGTACCTCATGTTATTTAACGTTTTTCATTACCCTCGCGTGTTATTATTGAACATTAGTTCATGTGGTTAACTAGGATCGCCGTGAGTTCTTGAAGCGCAGCATTAAAAACTGTTAAGCCCAATAATTCAAAACTAAGCGTTTTTAGATATTTTTTCACTGATGAAAAAGTGTTTAAATTTGTATTTTTTATTAGTAGCCGAAGTGTGTACCAAGAGTTCCACCAACACCCTGTATACAATGTGTATATCTATATCTGTTTACGCATATGTACATATGTATATTTATGTATAGATGTTCATGCATTTGTATATTACCATTTATAAATATTCTGTAAGAGGTTTACCGGTCTCACTCGCAGCGCAATCTTTGAGTTAACTGAAATAAATTCATCAATGGAGATGCCTTGTGTGTGTATTTTCATATCTTATCTGAGGTGGATATCTCGTTACTGTTAATACAGGAAAATTTTTCTTCCATTATTGAAAGAGAAGACAATTTGAAATGAATGAATTCTCCTGGTTTAGAATATAAAAGAGCTTAACTAACTACCAAATCATGAACAAGCAACTTTTCTGCCTCTTTGACATTTTCAGACACAATTTCTAACAATGTTTAGCTCTGTTTATGGCGTTTTTAAGTTTCGAAATGTGAAATAAAAAATACCTGAAATATTGATTCTAAAAATTATCTCTGTACATCGAAACGTTGAGGTAGGTTCATATAAATTTGTTAATTAAATAATTACCAAAGTACAATAAACTATTACTCTAAATATTACTAAATCCTGGTTGATAAATTACTGGTTCGAATTGCCCCTTGAAGGAATGTACGTATTTATGTATCGTTCGTGGCGATGCTCCCTCTCGACATTTTTCCTCAGAAATGGTAAAACCTCAAAACAACTCTTGATGTTGCTTTGTGCAATATGTATTTTAGCCTAGAATAATTAATCATAATGGATTTAGATATCATTGCTCTCTAATTATTATTATAACGTAATAAAACGACTTGAATGCTAGGTGTTCATGTCTGACTCATGATTTCAATTTGCTTACGATTTTGGATTACTTTCACTCTAACGTTGCTTCAAACAATGCGAAGCCTTCGTCAGACTCACTTTCTTTCCATGCAAGGTTTCTCTTCATATCACAATCAAGTGAAATTTAAATCGAAAGGCTAATAAAAGCTTGCGTTTTCCTCAATTCCTTCATTCGTGCGGTTTTTGGATCGGACACACCCAGCTTTCCATATCGAATTAAATTTCCTGCGTGGCATCGGGTTTCATTTTCGATGCAATATGGTGGCAGCATTTCATGCCAAAGTGTCGCGAGTTGAAATTGACTCTGCCCTCGTGGTCCCGCAGCCCACCTCCCGACGACCATCGGGGCTTCGGCTCCTACGAGCACAGATCAAGAAGAGAAGACCCTCGCTTCCGCTCCCACGGAATGGCGATGGGTTTTGGAGGGAGCTTGGGGGCGAGTGTAGGGCCCCAGTACAAGGACTACATCCCTGCCCCAATTCCGATGTCTTCCCGAGGAAGAAGTCAGTCCGCGGCGCCCACTGACTCCCCTTCCCTCCATGTCTCGAGATCGCGGTCTAAATCGCCGAGACGAGTCCCGGACTCGGCGTCTCGGTCTCTATCACCACCCGAAGCGAGGTATTACATGGCTCCGAATATTGCTTGATGCTCATTACTTTGCTTTGGCCAATTTTTAAGTTGGTTTTCTTTTTGAAATCTTAAAGTTTTGTTCTTTTTATTTCCTTTGAAGAACACCCTTCGTTTGGAATTTGCTGGTTATTGATTTAAATATTCATGCTCATTTTAAATGCGACCATAGTTTGGTCAAATTACTCTTGCTGTGCATGCCTGTCATTGCCCAGGTGGTCTCTAATTACATTCAGAGAACACCTACGTTTTGATATTTCAAGACCTCTTAGGGGGATGCAACTATTGTACCCAGGGAAATTAACACTCCCAGGGGAAAATGTGAGGTTCCGAGCGCAATGTTTGGTTGGTCTTCTTATTGTTAAAATAAAGTTTGTTTTTTATTTTGTTAAGAGCCATCTTTTTTCGGTTCACTGCAGTCCTGTTTTTCAACACCTCTAACTTGCTTCTTCAGCTTTTATCTTGTTTCATACCTATTCTTCTTACTGTAACTTACTGTTTCTATGCGTAGGCGATCTTGTTTGGGAACACACTTTATGCATAGATTCTGCGTTCCCTTAACTCCATACTAAATGACGCCTTCATCCATCCTATTTTTGGAACGCCTTTGCTAAGGTTAGGGAAGCGTAAACTAGCTTACCCGATCTAATCAATTTTTCAAGATACCGTTACCCTACTACCCACACTTTCGGGTTTAAACAGGATTAATATTCTATAATATATTAAGCAAAAGCAGTTCGAAGAAGATATGTATTAATTACTTCTAAAAACCATTCCATTCTTTCCCCGAAAAATGTTTCTCAGTGTGATTTACGGTACATTTGAGCATAGACAATTTAAAAATATATAGGAACATTGATCTACGTCAAATGATAAACCATTTTGAACAAAAATCAAACTAAAAGAGCATTTGAAACAACTGCAAATGAAAGAGCATTCGAAACGACTGGAAATGACTAAACATTTAGAACAGCAATCAAAACAAAAAACCATTCGAAACCATTGAAAATGACAGAGCATGTAGAACAACCATCAAAACAGCAGGCCATTTGAAAGCATTCTATTTGTTACATCGATTAAGATTTCGTTGCGCTCACTCTCTGGCCGTGTGGGCAGACCCGAGTACGGGGGCGGGGGCGGCTGCCGCCCGCTGATGACGTCACGCAGCGAGACCGCCACACCGACAGGGTCACCGAAGAAGCGCCAGCTGCCGCGGATACCCGCAGCCCTGCAGCACGCGAGCAGGGACAAAATCACGCAGGTTTGTCTAGAGCTCTCCGTCGTCGCTTTGCGTGTTTTCGTTTTGTGTTCCGAGTATCCTTCAATGGATGTGCGTGTAGGAGTTTTGGACACTTTCGTTTGTGCTTTTTGAATTTTTGAGTTTTTCGTTAGTGGTTTTTGAGTTTTTCGTTTGTGGTTTTTGAGTTTTTCGTTCATGATTTTTAAGTTTTGAGTTTTTGGTTCGTGGTTTTTGAGTATTTGTTTTCGGTTTTGTTTTTTGAGTTTTTTGTTTGTGGTTTTGATTTTTGAGTTTTTACTTGTGTTTTTGGTTTTTGAGTCTTTTGTTCGTGGTTTTGGTTTTTGAGTTTTTGTTTGTCATTTTTGTTTTTGAGTCTTTTGTTTGTGGTTTTGGTTTTGAGTGTTTGTTTGTCATTTTTGTTTTTGAGTCTTTTGGTTGTGGTTTTGAATTTTGAGTCTTTTGTTCATGGTTTTGAATTTTGAGTCTCTGGTTCGTGGTTTTGATATGTGAGCGTTTTGGTTTTGAGTCTCTTGATTAAGGTTTTAATTTTGAGTTTCTTGTTTGTGATTTTGGTTATTTTCTACGAGGTTTTTGTAGTCCTTTGTGGTTCCTGAATCTTTAGCTAGTTGTGTTAGTTTTTGAGTCTTTTGTTGGTGTTTTTTGTCGTTTTGGCATGCCTGAGGCCTCTTCGCTTGAATTTTCAAGCCTTTTTTGTTCGTTTGAGTATTTGTTTATGTGGTCTCGAGCGATGTGGCTTGTTTTAAGCTCTTAGATTTTATTTGTGTATTTTTATTTTTCTGAGTTTCTTTGTTTTTATTTGACGATTGTAGTTTGATTTATGGGTACTTCATTCAATTTTCAAATGCTTATGCACTACTTTTATTTACTTTTTCCGTTTCTCAATCGCTAACTAAACTTTCACTGAGCTTTGACCTCCCGTACTTCATTGGCAAACTTGCTTCACCGTTCGAGTTGCGGTCATATTGCAGTTGCAAGTTCGTCTAGACAATTTTTGACCGCACTTTTCTTTAAATGTGAGATTACATGACTAAATGCATTTTACGACTGTTTACCTGTATATGAACGACAGTTTTGTGCGCACAAGTTTCCAGACTTCGTAATCTTGAAAAAAATTCAAAAAAATTCGAAAAAACGCAATGTTATTCATAAAATGACATCGAAAAATTCATGTTCATAAAGTAACATTTTTATGATTTTTAGGAGCTGGTGCCCCAAACTATTGTCTATTTCGCAGAGCAGTATTTCAGCAGGAAATAAAATGATGAAATGCTCTTATGCTTTGAGTCAACGGCTGCATAATAAGTATAGAAAATTGTATCTGCTCATCTGCAAGCAGTTGCAATTTTTGAATGCAAGTTTCAAATTGTGCGCTCCTCTACTAAAAGAATAACAGAACACAAATAGTCACCTTCACTATTATCAAGTCAATGTAGATCTGAAAGCGGCGTACAGAAATAAAATGTTCAAACCAGATTCGAAAATGAATTGAAACGTGCCAATAAAGTTGAGGTTTTTCTGTGCGCTCGGCGGTGAATGAAAGAGTGCCTGCAAAAAATTTCGCAATTGTTCCACCAAGCTTTATACTTTTCATTCGACTAAGTGAATTCAACATTGAAAATTAAAAAAAAGGACGTTTTATGTTTCCGATAGGAATCAACAAGTATATTATTGGAGTAGTGACGTAATTTTCCTTACACTTTACTCAGACAAAAAAAGCGTCTCCGAATCTCAAAAACAGTAAACCATTGTTGGCCAATCATTAGGAGTGTATTCGAAGTTAGTAGCGAAACTTCCAATAATTTTTCATTAGGTCGTTACTTCTCACCTTCGAAATTTCTGAAAAAGTGCCATCTTGCGGACTCTCCGTAGAGGGATACAACTATCGAATCCAGGAGAACTAGTGCTCACTGCTAGAAAATATGAGATCCAGACTGAAAGTTAGATAGGCTCTTCTTATGTTAAAATTTAATTTTTTTGTTTTGTTTCTTTACGATTTTCTTTTTTTTTTGTTAACTGCTGTTTTTCAGCCCATGCTATTTTTTTCTTCGACTTTAATCTTGTTTCATATCCTCATCTCCTAACTTGCTGTTTCTATGCTCGGGGGACCTTGAGTGAGAACACCTTGTGAGTAGACCTCCCTTAACTCCGTACTAAGTCACACCTCCCTTCTTCCTTTTTTAAAACACCTTTGTTGTGGTTAGGGAGGCTTTAACATCTTTTTAAATCTAATGATAATCTGTTTAGCAAACTTTTCTCTCTCTCTTTCAAATATAAGTACTTTTTAAGATTTTAGGAATAGGAGGGGGTAAGTTGTGATTCTGTGAGCGCTGTATATTTTCTCTACGTGTATCTAAGACACATAAGCCAAGGCGATGCATCTCACGATAGCTTTGAAGAAATTAACCGCTTCACAAATGACATTTTCTTTGAATAGTACCGCTTTGATGATTGGTTATTGTATTTAGGTTCTCTATGGCCCTTGTTCTCTTTATCCCTCTCGTCGTAGGAGATGAAAGATGATGTTCCAAAACTCGTGGCTGCAGGGAGACTCGATGTAAAGCCTGAGATTTTTGGCCATTTTGGAAATCAAGAAAGATTTTGATAAAATACGTATACGAGAATTTAAAATATTTAGATATTTTTTAAACCCTTTTGTTCATGTATTCGTATAGCTTGGTCAATTTCAGATGGGGAGAAGCACTGTAGAATTGTCCAGTGCTTTATCAATGATCGGTGAGAATCAATTGAGGAAAATCGAGTTCACTTAGATATGGTAGAATTCGTTTAGTATGTCCAGGTGAGGTTTGGTCCCCTGAGTTTGAGTCCATCTTTAGAATAAAGTAAAACATGGTCACGAGGTGTCCACGAACGTTGTGAAATAAAACTGGTCCTCTTCCTCTTCAGACAGGCGTCCAGTATTAAAATAAAGTGAAAATGTGCCTTCTCATTTCAGACTGGCGTCCAGAAAAAGAAATAAAGTAAGACTGTGTCCTTTTATTTCAGAGAGGAGTCCAGGAACACGATAAAGTAAGCACTCTTAATCATCGTAGTGGCTTAGTAGCTCCTGTTGGACTCCGTAGCGCTCTCATGTTGTGCGAATAATTCTTCAACAATTGACAAGAATTGGTTATCTATCGACCTGAAATTGAAGAAACTGCCAACGGCATGAAAGTTAATAATCGCTTTGAAGAAACTCTACAATGGCATGAAAGTTAATAATCGCGTACAAGCCATTGTGAAACAAATGGTAAAATTGTAGAGCAAATCTTTACATTTTGGTCTTTTGTTTCTTCAAGTTTGCTGTATTTGAGACTATGGGCAGAAAATAAAATGAGCTTGTCGGGTTCGAACTAATATGACTAGCTTCAATCCTCCATACAGTATTCCGAGGGCCCCATTCTTGTATTTAAAAGCCTCAATTGTGTCCGGTCAGCCACAAATTTAGAAAAAGATTACTTTTCGGAAATTCGGAAAAAGATTTTTAAAATTAATCCTATCATTTGTTCTCTGGAATTAATGTTTGCATTTACCATGGACAAAATTGCATATGTATAACAAAATTTTTATACGTATAACGTGCACATGAAAATAAAAATACCCCATATTGAGTGAGCTTATGGGGAGAAGGCTTTAATATCTGTTTTCCCGCATTCAAAGTATTCTTCAGAATGTTGCCAGTGAAGAAGAACAAACCTACGCACCTTTTGGTCCATTACGGACACAACTGGTTCAGGCGCAATAAACCCTGCATGCTCTCTTTGAATAGTAAACCACTCACTGCATGATTTATCATGCGACCCCCTCAGGGGGATGCAACTATTGTATCTATGGGAACCAGCACTCCCTTGGGGAAATTGTGAGGGCCCGAGCTGAGAGTTTGGGAGGCCTTAACTTTGTTGAAATAAAATGTTTTTATTATGTTAAGGACCTTTTTTTTCGGTTCACTGCTGTCCTGTTTTTCAGCACCTACTACTTTCTTCTTCGACTTTGATCTTGTTTCATAATCTTCACTCATAGCTTACTATTTCTATGCCCTTTCTGCATAGATTCCGCGTTCCCTTGACTCCATACTAAATGGTGCCTTCCTTTTTCCTCTCTTTGGATCGCCTTTGTGGCGGGTAGGGAGGCTCAAACAAATAATCTAATCTTATCACGCGATAGTAAGCTCATCCTACAGCACGAAATTTTGTTACCACTCTGTGAGTGAATATTGTGAAGCTTTACCTTTTCTGAAAAGATACAAGGAAGCATTTGGATGAGGTGAAAGAATGTGTCTGAGTATTTTAGATATGACAGTCAAGTACTGCTTCTATGGCAAAAGCCTTCTGATCATAAAGCGTGTCTAAAATAATTAGAACTGAAATTATTCATATTCTTGATTGACGCTAAAGTTGGACGCTTATTTGTTTACCTGGTCACTGAATTTTACGCTGTTTTCTACTTGGCGTGTTATTTTTTTACATGTAAAATCATAACTCATTGTGGGCTTCGGTTCGTAACGCTGTGCTTGATCTTGAGTGAACACTTTTTACGCGGATAATGTTTTGCATTTCACCATGTACTTACAAATCTTCAGAGCTTGTGTGAATTAATACGAGGAACAATATTTCAGTGATTGTGCAGCCAAAAGTTATGAAGAATTTTGGTCTTTATGTGTACATTGTCACTTAATTCATTTTGAAGTTCTCTGCGTGAATTTTTGATGAATTCTTCAAATGTCGGCGCATCGTACGCTTTTAGAGTCTGATTTTTTCTGACATTGCTGCTGTTACACCCACTGTTATGAGACAGGCACTAACATCAGGTTATCAGCCATGTTAGAATAAGGGAGGAATTTCCGCAAAGAGGAATTTCCACTAGGAATTTCCGCTAGCGGGAGGAATTTCCGCTAGGAATTTCCGCTAGCGGGAGGAATTTCCGCTAGGAATTTCTGCTAGCGGGAGGAATTTCCGCTAGGCTTGGTCAATATCATAGAACATATTTGAGGAAAGGTTCGACAACCATCACAATTTGTTAAGTCTGTATTAAAAAAATTAACTAAATCATTAGTTTCATTAAATTCAGTGAACGCATTCTACAAAGTCTTCTTGCCTGATTTGTGAGCCGGATCCACAAACATATGCCAGGTGTTACTTTGCTCTCAATGTTTACGCTTTTCTCTTGGAAAAGTGGTTTCGAGCTCACCATTCACTCAGAAAAATTACATTACAGTCGTGATTTTTGTTTCATCATAATAAATATCGAATCTTCGAACATTTGAATTATTATCAAAAGACCATGTCACAAAGCACGCGACACGATCCTAATTGAAGAATACAAGTTACCCGTAGTAATCAAGTGGTCGTTTAACACCATCATCATTGGTGCAGGGATGTTTTCTCTGCTCATTCCAGGGCCATGGGCACTGAGGATCGCTTCTGCTTGATTTCTAATACTTTATTATTCGAAAACTCATTTCGCTATTCAGGGTTTCCTTTCGTGGAAATTCCACCTTGGTTGTTAATATTTACCTCTTAGTTGAGATTTCACCTTATGTCTTGTTTTTTCCATACAATGGAGGTTTTATCCATTTTTAAGATTCATCCCATTTTAAGGGCACTATATCAGTCATTAACCCATGTTCGGTGTTAATTGGAGATTATATTCATTTTTTAAGATTTATTCCATTTTAAGGATACCATATGAGTTACAAATTAACGCATGTTCGATGCCAAGGACTTGGAGGAGCGAGCGCGGCACATGAAGCTGCGCATGCGCCAGATGCAGCCGCCACAGCGGGCACCCGCCGGCCCGCTGCACAGCGGCTACAGCGACTCCGAGCTCGGACCCCGCAACTATGACAGGTGCAGACCATCAAATTTTTGTCTAGGAAAAGAGCTTTTCTAGTTTGAAGGAGTGATAGATGTTATCAACGTGCGCAAACTTCCAACCAATTAGAGGTAGATGAATTCCTGCAACCATGACAGGTGCTGATCATCAATTTGTAATCTAGGGAAAGAGCTTTTTTAGTTCGAAGGGCTGATTGATTTTTGCAAAGTGCACGAACTTCCAACCAACCACATTCCAGGTGAATGAATTTGTGCGAATTGCGCAAACCTCAAGGACGTTCAAAGCAGATGAATTTGGGACACAGGCTAACCATCAATTTGTACACTAAGAAAAGAACACTTTTAGTTTAAAGGACTGATAGATTTTTGCTAAGTGCACGAACTTAGACCTGCATTGGAAGTAGATGAATTTGTGCGAACTGCCTAAACTTCAAAGACGTTCAAAGTAGATAAATTTGCGTGAAGTGTGCAACAATTCAACTGCATTGGAGGTATATGAATTTTAGCAAAATGCACCCACTTCATTGGCATGAGAGCAGGTAAATTTATGCTCGTGCACAAACTTCTGAACTGATTCGAACAATTCTCTGTCATTCATAGAACGAATTTATTCAAGCTGACTTATAGTATGGAAGCTGATAGTAATACTTACTTATTGGTTGAATCCTGTGCATTTATTTTTTCTCACTGGCTTCTCGTTGAGCTGTAGCAGGAGGTTGAGTTTCCAATCTATTTTAGGACTACCTACCTCAACCAGTAACACTGATTTCATTTAAGACTACCTCACCCATTTAGAACTACCTTACCCTGTCCCCCTGGTATGATTTAATTCCCTATTAATTTTGCTTCACATTTTCAAGGAACGTTAGTAAGTGCTTGCAAGCAAGTCGAGTATACTATAATGTTACACTGAAAGTATATACAAGAAATGTAATTTTTTAGCTTCTCCAATTGGAACCAAACTAGGAAATTCTAAAGTTATTGCATTCATTTACTACCTAAAATTTCTTGCATCTGGTATATTTGATAAGTAGGTACCCCAGTCAAGTAGGTAAA
>JACJUY010006811.1:25963-48204 GCA_014220935.1 Platorchestia sp. MABIK
GGTCATGAATTTTTCGTAGCTATTTTCTATAGCTGAAAAGTGTTTGGGGTCTTTGTCATTCGGGAAACTAATTGAATTTTCCTTTTCTTTCTCTCCCTCCCTGTTGATTTGCGTTGTATTTTTTGGTTCACTTCCTTCGCTAACTTTAATTTCTTCCATGGCTCTGATCTATCATTCTCTATCTATTGGAAGCAGCAGTAGACAGCACTCCTCCTCTAGTGTCACTTATACTCATAGTCTCTTGCCCACCGACTCTAGATACTCGCATCCTAACTCGTATGGTGATGATTTTTCTGGTGTTGTGCGAGACCAACTTCCCTTGCCTGAAGTACGACTCTGGCAAAGTGAAACCAATCAAAAACCTCCTCTTTGTTCCTCTATTAAAAATAAAAATAAACCTTCGTATGTGCCAACGTTTAGTGCTACTGATTTCTCTACGTCAGAGTCTTCTCCACCGTACCACATTGAAGAATACAAATACTTGCGGAAAAAATTCCAAAGCAGGAGCAATCCTGCTATTGGGTCATTCCATTCAAGAAATTTACCTACCTTGCATCGCAGCAACACCGTTAGATCATTTTTCCCAGCGCAGCCAGTAAAACACAAGTTACAAAAAAGTCGTAGTATCGGTGATGAGTTTAATGCTTTCATGAGCAATGGATCGGATGATTTCTCCATTGACTGCAGATCAAATGGTGCAATTCGATCAAAATCTTTTGGAGACTTGCATCGTTATGACTCCAAGTTTTTCTCATATGATTATAATAGAGAATGTAGCGCCCCTGCTCATAGTCCACCCCAAGTGCCTTGTAGAAATAGTGATAGTGAAGTAGAATGTAGGTGGAGTGATGATACTCGACGGCGTGTGAATCGAAGAGCTTTCGAAGAATCCATGCCCCCCAACTCATTCTCCGATCGACCAAGACCACGCAGGGAAAGCGGCCACGACGCTGGAACTTATTACGGGTACGATTCGGAGTACAGTGGGGCTGAAACTGAAGTTTTTCTCTCTGATCGATCTTTTGATAGATCATTTAGTCAAGAGAATGATTCTGACCAATTCACTTCTGGGCCTTGCGGCTGTATCCATGAACCTAGAACGTTCGACCAACGAGCCATGCCAGGACCGTCGTCTCTAACCATAGTAGAAAGAATCAGTCCTGACTTGATACCAAGAACGCCCTTCATTCAACCAAGAAAACTCGTTCGAGCAAAAACAGAAGGATCCTTAATAGACTATGCGCGAAGAGCTGAAATCCAACGGCGGGAAGAAGCTGATAGAACCTCTTATTCACACACACTTCCATTGAGGGATTCTTCTACTAAAAAGAAGAAGCAAGTTAATTTCCCGTTTCCATCTCCTGCTTTGAAGGCGGAAGGAAAACCTCATTCGAAGGGTAGTAGAAACCTCAAACAAAGTGCGAGAACGTCAAAACAGGATTCTGATTTTCGAGATCATTCTAGTAAATTGAGAAGCGCACCCCCTAGAGATCCGCATTCACATTACAGTCCAGCAAATCAATTCCAGGTGCATCATGGGGAAAGTGATCGATCATATTATAAAACAGCTCATGATATCAACCGATACGTTTACGAAGAAAATGATCCGAATTTTTTTCGGAGTGGCTCCTCTGATTCTCTTTGCCATCATTGCCACCTGAGAAGAGAAGAGTCAAATTATGTATACCATCACGATGACGATCTTCCGTACCCGTGTGATGAACTCTCGTCTCATCGAGCTCGCACGTCCAACACTGCTTCACAACCTTGGCACAGTTTATCCTTTCCTTCAAAGTCCTCTGCATGCACATCCATCAAACATTCAACCGGTTACACTTCGGACGGTTTCAGTCATCCAACGAATCGAAGCTTTCGCGAGCCTTTTCCTTGTAAATCTGCTAGCTCACACGAAAGCGCAAGCATTCCTTTAGAACTGCAACTAAATACCCGCGTTCGGCCCAATTCTTGTGTCAGTATCAATGAGCAGCCTCAGTATTTCGAATTTGATGCTAACAGTCCACCAACTAAAGAGTATCGCGTGATTGCTGATGTAGATCCTTCTTCTGACCCTGCTAGTGAATTAAGCGATCGGATGAGCGGCTATGGAGCTTCAGGAGGGGCTTTTGGGGGATCAGGAAAACGTGGTACCTTCGCAAGAAGTCTATCGACTGGAGAAGTTCCAGAAACTGAGAAAACAGGTGGGTTGAGAGTCCACAGAGAATGTTACACCTGCACTGCATCGTGAACTGTTTTCTTAGCCATTGTGTTCCTACATGCTGCATCTTTCGCTGTCAACTTTTGTCGTGCTTTGTCCTGGCTTGAATTTTCTTCCACCTGCAAGATGACTGAAATATTATTTCCACTCCTAACTGATTTCCTCACTGTTTGCTCCTAAACCTATCTTGTCATAACATCTCTAAAAATTTCTCCTGTTTGCTTCTACGCTTTTTCCTCGATACTTCTCACATCCGCTCCCTCACGTTAACCTTTAAGAAATTAGTGGCTAAGGATACGAGTTTGTCTCGGAGTTTTTCCCCATGCCTGAGTGATATATTCTAAATAATTAAGACTGTATCATAAGATAATTAATAGTGAAATCATGACTTCCCGATTGCCTGCGTAGTGGCATGAGTATTAGAGTGTAAATCCACTTCATGAGCTACACTGCACGGTAGCCGCGTGCTGTCTGCTTAGCTGTTGGAAAAAAATCTGAAATCTGTCTTTGCGTTTGATCATTTTCATTTAATTCTATTTCGTTTTCCCCGATTTTTTTTTTGGTTTCTGGTTCGGTGTTGGTACACATCGGACGCTGCGTCTACAACAGCTAGGAAAGGAGGACTCCCAGGGGCAAAAATAGCGCATCCTCTGGCGTCATCGACGCAAAGCCCGTCACCAACTCTAGTTAGTTACATTACTACAGCTTCCTCTGATCATTCAACGGCTTCCTTAGTCTTCCATCCTCCTTCAACTCCTACTCTCGGTCACTCTGCAGCTGTACAGTCTGTTCTGAGTCCATCGACGGCTTCAGTTCTCATATACTCTGGTGCCAGGTCCCGTAGTCCTTTGAACACGAGTCCTGCTGAGCCAAAGTTGAATTCTTCCAGAAATGAGACCTCTGTTTGTGAGACTGACAAAACTTGCCGGGAGAAAGCTCACGACCCTCAGATCAGCGCATCTTCGCCCCGACACTTACGACCCGAAGATTTCGAAAATTCCAAGGTTGCCAAGTCCTGCTCATCTAAGGATCGTCGACCCGAAGATTTCGAAAATCCTAAAGTTAAGCCCTGCTCATCTAAGGATCGTGCTCCGGAAAAACCTCAGTTTTCGAATGGTAATTCGGCTCAAAGAATTCGGCCTGTTTCTCCCGCTGCCGGAGCGGGAGATTCATCAAAAGTGCCTCCCTCCGTTGAACCCGACGAAGAATCGGAGAAAGGGACATCCTCGACATCGTCTGAGAAGGAGCTTGGTGGTTCCGAGCTGCCTGAATTGCCATCTAATATCGGTAAGGCTGTTCATGTATGGTTGTGCTATCGCTTTCTCTGCGTTACGACTTTATTTTCCACTGATGAAACCTTAAAGTCGAGCGAGCCCCTTTGATGTGAAATATCCTAGAGAAATTCGCGATGACAAATATTTCATTAAATCTTTCAATCATTCGCTGTATATAAATCATCAGCTGCAAGGAAATCAATTGAATTAAAATAGAAGGCTTGATTTTTTTTTTCAATGTGTCTTGATCCGGACAAACTGTGAACGAAATATTTACACTTTTAATTTCAAAACTAACTCTACAGATGAAACTTGTATTTTTGTGCATATAACATGATAGTTACATAGTTTGCTTACCTTTACCGAAGCCTTACATTAATTCATAAATCGGACACGAACATAGTTGACTTTTGTTGCATATTTTGTTTGCGATGTGAATTTGTTTACCTTCGACGTAATACTTAGTTTGCAGTTTAATTGTTAGACTGCGAGTGTATCATGTCCCAAGCTTCGTTTTAGTCACAAAGATACACGCTCAGTTCTACTGTGGGACCAACTCGTAAGTACCTTTTTTATATGGCTTAAATTATTGCATGGGTGAAATTTCCTTCAAACCTTGAAATTTTTAACTACTGAAATGTAATCAAATCAGTTGACGGCT
This sequence comes from Platorchestia sp. MABIK, assembly GCA_014220935.1. NCBI lineage: Eukaryota > Metazoa > Arthropoda > Malacostraca > Amphipoda > Talitridae > Platorchestia > Platorchestia sp. MABIK. The sequence continues at coordinate 30,114 of JACJUY010006811.1, forward strand.
TAACTTCATAAGTGTTCAATCTCATTACAAATTCAAAGCACCTGTGTGAATTCCAATACTATTCATCACCCTAGTGTTTTGAATATCTTTCAAAGACTTCAATTTTTTTGAATAAAATCGGAGTTTCATCGAAGAGCTTCTGGACAATTGTGAATGATAATACATTCAAAGTGGGCGAAATAGCTCCGACTCCATTCCTTATTCAACAACGCAAGTTTAGGAAATTTTACTGAAGTGTTAGTCTCGTTATATCATCGTGCATCTATTTTTCGCTTCTTTCTTAGAAAAGACAATGAACCTAACGTATAATTTTGCCATTCTGCCATTCTTTTCAAGTTAATAAACTTACGAAACAGCAGTACTCATAATAATCTATTTGAATAAGATTGCTTTCGTACTAGTCTAGTCAGGATATCACGAATGAGATTGATATCGCACTAGTCAAGCTTTAAGAATCTCACGAGTCTCCACTCGAGTCCAAATTACGGTCGTTAGTATTCGTGTCTCTCATTTCTCATTCATGTCATAATTTTTATTTTTGGAGGCCATGGCAGTTCCGAAAGCCGGTTGTTAGGAAAATCCGCCATGTGCAGACTCAACATGGTCTGAATCTGCCTGAAATTTCGTCGACACCTCGTGACAAAGTTAAAAATTTATCAAAGATACCGTAATTTGAAAAGCTGGGGAGTTAACAGATTTAATTGTGCGTTACTCCACTCCTGTAAAGTTAATCAATTTTCCTTTGAAGCGCTGGTTTAGGTACTGTTTTTTTCATGATTCGTGTCTATGAGGCGTGGCCCGGCCGTTAGCTCGTTGCCGCGGTTTTATTTTGATAAATGGCGGCTTTATTTTTTCACAGTCATATAAAGGAATTTCTCCTATGATGACAACCTAATAATTACTCTGGAGTAACACATTAGCTTTTAATAGGCAGGTAACAAAATAATCCAGCGATAAAAAGCTTGAGTGAGATGTCTAGTCTAAGTCTTGAATGAGATGAAACAAGTTCACGCATCTCCTTTAATGCCCTTGATATGATCTTAATGCTATTTAAACTTAGAACACTTTTACTACCGTGAGATTCTGCTGTGACTTCCACGCTGTTCCCTAATTAACTCATTGCTAAACGTTTCATTCACATTCCTATCACAATTTGACTAAATTCGTTCAAGAACTGGCATTAAATAGGAGAAAATATGAAATTCAGTTTTTAGAATGGAAAGTATGTGTTCTCGCTCGTGACTAAAAACGACCGCGTCTTGTAAAATGATAAAATGATAATCGTTTAAAACAGTTTTAATCTCACCGCACTTCTTTTCTTTTTTTTTGCATGGGCTTTTGAAATTTTTGTGTAAGAATTATTTTGGTACTTTTTGTTATTTCTTTTTCAAAAATGATTTCACTAATTTTGGTCCCTTCTTTTTTCATTGTCCTTGTGCATTTTCTAGTTATAAGAACGAATCGGACACCTATTCCGCATGTGTGAATAACAATAAATGATTTTGAGCATATCTGTTCCATGATTTTTTATATTATCAACATTCCGCACGTGCATAAACATGATTTAAAATGATCAATATCATTATCATTAACATGACCATTAATGTTTCATTTAGGAGTAACCTTAACTTAGCTCCTCTAATTGGTTTCTGTGTACCCTAAATGTAGTGTGCCGTGAGTTCTTGTATGTTGAATGATATATACACTGATTTTGTGTTTGCACAGTAGTATCCGTCTAAGATATAACTAAAATCTTTAAACCTTTTGCAATTTTTCGCAGAGGCTGGAATTCACTCGGGCGCGGGCCATTTGTTACGGTTAAACAAACGTAGGTTAGAACAGATAATAGCGATTTCATACAGACTTGCTACCGCAGCACAAGTCCAGTTTGTAACGTGGATTTCAAATATTTGTCAGCGGACTTGACGATGTCGTAACCCTGATCCCTTGGTGCTACGTTGCAGTTCATCTCCCCACGTTTACGGCAAAGCACGTCAGGTTTCTTTGAATTTTCCTGCGCTTATTTCATGCGAAAGTTAACGCATGGTTCTCAATGTTGAGTCATTCGATCCGCAAAAAATATCTGTTAGGTCTCATTTTCTTTCGCAATCATAATAGAAATGTAATTTCTATAGATTCCTACCTAGTAACGAAATCACATAGAATCCCGGTTACGATGCCACGAGGACAAAATTAAATTTTTCCTTTGTGACATGACGTTAGAAGTCTGACTTTATATAGGAGCAAAAATAATTCAGACTGAAGTCCTGCCAGCCATGAGCAGTTCATTTTGAATTATGTTTTGATGTAAGATAAGCTAAAGGCTAAAGAGACGGTTTGTGATGCTAAAAATTTTCTGTCTGGTCAAAGTTTCCCCAAACACGACTACTTTTTTCATCGACTTGAAAAATGCGTGTGTCACGCATTTTACTACGTGTACTACGTGAATACTACGTGAATACTTTCTATAGTCATATTTGTTGTCAACACTCGCATCGAAATACTAAGTCAATGTGTGTGGATGAAACAGTTTTTCTTTTATGTCCATGAGATAGAATCCGTAAACGACTGTGGAAATTTGTTGCTTCAATCTATACATTATTCAAATTATTAACCCTATTCTTTAGTCAGTGATGAAACGCTTCTAAAATAGTATGGGTTTTCATCCTCCAGCGAGAAATTTCATTAGCCATTGATTGACGTTTTTTCTTTAAGATTTCAAAATATTCGCATCTCATACGTTGATAAGCGTTTTGGTTTGCCGTATTTTGTTTGAGTGACGCAAGGTAGAATTATAACGGTGTGTTAGTGTAGCGCTGTGGAAATTTAGGCGATATGCCATTTGCCTTAAAGCATGTTAGTCTTATCATCGCACTGCCAGCTCATGCGTTGGCTGGTGATTGGTCCGACTGGTGATGTATGACAAACTTTTTAGAACGACTGGTGATGTATGACAAACTTTTTAGAACGACTGGTGATGTATGACAAACTTTTTATAGTCGAAGAATTGAATAATTCCATTGTGATATTGATGACAGGCCTTTCAACGAATTCTTTCGACTCACCAAAAGTGAACAAACATGTAGGCTGACTGGCACAACCTAAAGCTAGCCATTTTCTGATACTAATGCAGTATTAGATGTAGAAACATTCATTTATAATTTCTAATTATAAGATTCTACACTCTTTGAATAATGAATGAACATCGATAATCGGTAGCAACGAGATGGACTTAGGCAAACCATTATACTATAACAAATTCATTCGTACATTAGCTGCGTATTAATGTGATACCCGTTGCTCAAGAAACATAGTGGTTTCACATCATTAGAAACAAACGTAAATACCCTTACGTTTTCACAAAAATTTCGTATTATGAAAATTTTTGAAATTCTCTGATTTAATGTTTCGATCGCCGTAGCGACACCCTATTTGACAGCTTTCGAGGGAAAGACTATTATGCTTTTACATTTTCGAGTTATATTTGCGTTCTATTCAGCCTCAAAGAAAGTGTACGAGGGAAATCCGACTCCTTTCGAGCTTGTCTCGTGTGATCCCATTCATCAAAATTATCCGAGTCCTTGAACTGGAAAACATTCGTGGTTCAGGTTTATGAATAAGTTTTGATTTTTCTATGATTGGTTCATGGTGTTTCGTTTTGAGATGAAATTTCATGTTTGGCAAGGATAAAATGTTTAAAACGCTTCAAGTATTCGTTTCCATCAACGTGAATTCACAAACCATTTTGCAAGCGTTGTCAGTGATCGCGTTCGCGTCGATGATTTTTATGATGCACTGAATTCCTCACGCGTTTTACAATTTAAAATCACTGCGCAGTGTTCAACCAAAATACTTCTTAGGCATTTGACGGAAAAATTTACCATCTCAGGGAACTGTCACTCACGGAGCGTCAAGTTAAATTAAATCTAAAAGGCACTTTCAGCCAATGTCGGTTCATCGTTCACTGGTTAAGGTAAAAAAAATCCCTCCGCTAAGCATGCCACGTTAAGTTAATCTAGCAGGATAGGTTTTGAAAAAATTCCTTCAATCGACGTCTATTCATCGATGTCATTCGCAGAAGTAAAACTAAATCCCTCCTCTAAGAATACGTTGGGCCGCAGATGGTAGCCTGAGCGACAGCGCCGCCGGTTCGTTCAGCCTGGATCCCAAAGACCGCCTCGCCCCCGGCGACGGAGGCCCGGCCAGCACTCCGGGGGGCGGTTCATCGCCTGGAAAGTTAGACTCCAGCACAGCAGGTCTGGCTAAGAAATCGTCCTCCACCTCCAAGCTATCCGATACTGGTGGGTGTTCACTACTGCGACCTTTTCATTGCATTTTTTACTTCTGAGGTGTTTTGTTGCGGAATTTTTTTGTAGTATCACGAAGGATAATGTAGCTTTGGCAATGAACATGGTATTCTAAGAGGTCTTTTGAAATTCTAACGACGGATCTGAGCGTTGAAAGTTCTGTTGTCACCTGACGCTACATTGCAAATTCATTCAAATTCACATGGAAACTTTGAAAATGAACATTCAACAAAATTTCACCGTAATCCTGCATGTTATCATGTAATTATCTCCTTATGGGAAGTTCATTGTAAGATGCGTCTTACTGTCATCGGTAAACCAACGAAACCCATCTCGTTTTGATAATGAATAGTGCTATTATATCACGAATGTCATCTGTGGCGGTCCAAGTAAGCTCGCCCTCTTCAACTGCCCAATTAGCAAAACTCATTCCTGCGATCAATGCACGATGTCAATAATGTTTAATTCCTAATTTCAATATGCGTCTGTTATGCCAAAAAAAATGTCATACAAAGGGCAAGATGAACATTATTCAACCAGATTTTGGAGATAACTGAGGTGTACATGGTGCCTTGAAAGGTGCCTATGTTTCATACTCTCAGTTCGATCTTTTATTTTTTGTCGTAATATTCTAGAGCAGTCCAGTTTGTTAGTGTGAATATACATCAAGTTATGGTCGTCAATAATAAGTTTCCTCTGACGTTTTTAGGAAATACGCAGGGTGTCGCAGAAAAACGTATTTAACCGCTGATAACTTTGGAATAAATGCAGATATCCTAGTCTCGTTTGTCTGATCACAAATAAAATGTAGTCCTCACCGTTTCTATAGTTTTGAAATTGATTGCATTTTAAACTCTTAGCGCAGTGAAATGAAACGAGTAAAAAGTGAGTTTGCACATAACCTCACTTATAATCTTGAGCATAAAACGAAATCTGCGAGGTTATTGTAAAGTTTCATGAAAGTAATTACACTTTTAAATTCAATGCAAAGCAAAAAGCGTAGAGTAGAAATGTGTAGTTTTATTCTCGATAGCAGCTATCTTTTTCAACGCATCTCCAGCATCATAATCATCGATTTGACAGCATTTTTGAATGCTTCGAGGAAATTCTTTAAAACATTTATTCCGCACACAAGTTGCGATTCTGGAAATCGTACAAATTGAGGGCACACTTAATTTCGTAAAGATTACTACACAAAAAATTAACCAGGTGTGAGATCAGGGCATTTATTTGATCATTGAATATCATAAATTAGTCATTTTTAACCTCATAAGATGTAATGAGTTTACCTCACCACTTCCTTTGAACACTACACCGAGAGGAAAAAATATGACTAATTTTAATTCGACTGACACGATGGTTGAAAGCACTTACTGCCAACGGAACTGGAGAAGCTTATTTATGCCGAAGTTATCGATGGTAAAAGTTTGGTTTCATTTTTAAGCAACACCCTGTAATAATGCGAGCTTAAGTAACAGTGTTCTATGATATCTTTGATTGCGAATGGCAGAAGCATGCAAAATGTTAAGTTAATTTTTATAATTTGTGATTTTCTACCGCCCAACGCCTCTCCTATGGATTCATGTAACTAGATCCATATAGTCAGAGCTCTTTGTATCCGCTCATTCTACATTATCTTGTTGTCGTATACTGGAAAGCTTAATTGGTGGTTCTGAGAATTTAATAGTCTTAGATATACTCTCGAAATCATGTTTGCTAGTGCTGCTCCATAGAGCTGCTTACCTCTCCGTGCTGCTCTTCTGTTCCTCTCAACTTCCCTCGACTTCAATTTTTGTTGCTGCTTGTTAACACTTTTGTGCAGATATTCCCTTGTACATTTCACTGTATACTTCTTAATCAAGTGATTCTTTGATGGCCAAAAACAGCATAAGGAATTAAAATTAGAAAAGAATGTAGAATTCGTACGGTGATAATAAGTTGAGAAGTTTTTAGAAGAATTGATCGTTTTTGTAATTCATTTATAAATTTTAGGTCTTGATTAGCTGGTGAAACCAATTTCAGAAATATCACTAAATACAGGCTTACTTTCCGGGGGAACTATGAACGTACAATCGGCATTGAGAACAAAGTTCATGCAAATCTGTTGCAGCTTGACACTAAACTAGTTTTTGTGCGCACCTTATTCCTAACATGAAACTCTGTTAGGACCTCGTATTTTGGCGGTGTACCTATCTAAGCGGGAGGTTGAGGCAGTGCTAAAGCACTAAGGGAGACGCACGTTTCTTAAGTTCAGAGTCCTGAACATGCACTAAGTAACAGATATGGTAAAATGCTGATGTTCGAATCTGCCGTTCATAATCGAAAGAGGCGTGGTCAGAGCTTTTGAATGTAGGTGCAGATGAACAGACTCGAATCCACGTTCTAGAAGTAATTTTCTTAGGAGGTATTCTGATAATCAGTCAATTTATTGACGTAATAAACGAGTAGACGTGTGGAAAAATGAGTGAGTTGATAGATTTCCAGAATTATGTTGGAATTTTAGTTCAGGAAGTTTTATTATCGCTACATTTTCTCTGAATTCGTTTTACAAACGTTACCTGAAAGTAAGAGTGCTAACAAAATCTATTTTAATTTCCAAACCACATTACACTTGAAATTAAGCGTGGTTGGGCCAGAATTACGATCTCATGGGGATCAAGAATTTAATTGCAGTAAACTGCTCATAGCTTTTTATTTTGTCAATGTGTAAGATTAAAGAGTTGGTTTAGAATCTGTTGACATATTTATTGAAAGTATAGCGTCCCGAAAAACACAAGGCGAGTAAAAAAATTCTGTTTAGAACAATACAAACGTCGAAATTTCATGCTTAAATAGTGAAAAATTCACGAGCTTAGTACTCTCCGAAATTCATTATGAGTTAAGAATCATTAAATGTAATGTAGCTGAAGTTATTTACTGCGATGGGAAATGGTTTTTATGGGAAATCTCAAGTTTTCTATAGGGCTGTCAGATGGAAATTAGTTTGTCATTCACGAATATGGCTATCATGTTTTCATACGTATTGGGAAAGTGAGGGATCCAAAAAAAAAATGTGGGTGAAAGTAAATGGCGCAAAATACGTACGTAGACTTGAGGATTTTTAATTCAGATGTTCAGTCGTGGTGGGGTTTGCCGGAGACTTGGGTTATTTTATTTCAGATGTTTGGTTTTTCTGGGGCATGCCTCTTTTTAGGCGAAGACTCAACTTTGGGGATTTGAAGTAGCTAATGACAGTTCTGTGACGAGGATGGGAAAAGAGAAGAATTGTACAGATATTGAAGATTACCACAAGTGTGGAATATTGAGTTAGCGGTAAATGATGTTGTCCTCGTAGTAGCAATTTTCACTGACACATTGACTTCTATTAGTTTTGCATCATCCTGGCAGATAGCTAATGTTTAAAAAGCCGCGCATTTTAGGTTGATCAGGCATTTTTATCATAGCTCCAGAGCGGGACTTCGGACGGGAGATCCTCCTTAATATTTTTCTTTCATGGGCAACTCCTCTAACAAAAATTATCGAGTTATCTAATGAATTAAAGAGGAAAAATGTGTTCACACTGCACCCTGTGTTGGCACTCTGAGAGACATAACGATTATAGAAGATTATAGATGACACATGTATAATTCTGATTCTTATACCACACGTGGTAGGAGAAAGTATGGAGACTGAAAATTACTTAATCCAAATTCATTTTGAACAAAACGATGATGTCAGACGAAACACTGTAGAGCTAAGCTCCAGAAGAAATTATGCTTATGTTCTTGTCATGGTGTATGATTTTTTTAAAGTCATTTCAAACATCTTACATTGGAATCTTCATCAACTAGAACTCAATGAAAACGGAGAGTACCTTATCGACCTACTATGGCCGAATATGTTCTGCGAGTTGCTTAAGTGGAGTAGGTGTTGTCACTCAATAAAATCTTTTCCAAATGCACCAATTTTGGCTAAAATTACAATATTAATATTCAACGACACAACTTCGGTTTCAATGCAAAACTACGTGAGAAAACTTACGTAACACAATTCATTTATGTAAATTTCATGTAACATAATTCATGAACACCGAGAAGCAGATTTTTTTTAAGCAATTCAATTTTCATTTAAAGTAAATTAAATTCAGATCGCATTCATTCAGATATATTATTTGAAATTCTTGAAAAAGAGCTGCGACGCATCTTATCGTATTATTGAACATTCTTGAAAAAAACTAAGACCTGTTAAATAAAATTTTAGAAGCACTTTAAGAATTATTCTGTATGGTAACATGTGGAAACCAAATGATTTGATTATTTGTCGGTGCCTGGGAAAATCCAGACAAAAATAATGCAGAAATTTAATAATGTACGAACCAAGTTCGGAGCAAAACCGACAACATCGTGTCAAGGGTCATTTTATCACGAGGACATCGACATTTTATGACAGATCAAGTTTTAGAGAACATATAATTGAACTTCCTTGGAATTATACAAGACGAATTGAAGTCTCTCTGCTAGGTAAATGAGGGAGCAAAATCCGTAACTAACAATGAAAATCGAGGAGCCTCACGCTGTTACTAAGACGTGCAGAACATTTATCTTTACTACAACTCTATCTCCTGCATGCTAATCAACCTGATCATTCGTTTGTGCTCTAAATTTTTCGAATACTCTCTTTGGGGTTACGTTTCAAAATAATTACGTGCATCCTAAGTCTGAGATAATTACGCTTGCATTCGTTAAACCGAACATTTACATCATGATTAAATAAATCTTGCTGTCAAAAGAGCTAATCTTGTATCACTCAGTATTAAAAAACCCTTCAAGCCTGTCTTAAACTATACAATAACTCACTGATCTTCAATGTTTCTCTTCTGCCTTATAATGTAGCGCAAAGCACTAAAATAAAGTAGCAGCGAGAAAATTCAAGTATCATAACTTCACAAAGCTGGCAGCTTGCTGGAACGAGTCCACTGGACAATACTTTGTTAAATTATGGGCAACTCATTTGAAAGTTCACAAGAAATGATCATTAACGAGATCCAAGCGTCAGACAATAACTACTGTCGTGATGAAGTCCTATCTTCTCTCATTGGTAACTTCATAGTCGAGAGAAAAAGGTGTTATTTCATTGGCTCGCATTGAAATGGAGGAGCAACACCGTTACGTTTCGCTAATGTTAAAAAAAATATTCTCGGCGATTAACGTCTGTCAAAAAGCACAAGTTCTTTTTCAGTGGCTGAAACTCCGAACTTTCCCCCTTTCTGTAACTGGAGATTCTAAATCTACTTTTATACATCGCATCTCTTTTTGTCTCTCAAATCTATCTCGTTCAGGCTTGAAGTCTAGACAACATTCAAATCACAAGGAAAACGATATTCGTGAGCAATTCTTTCTTCGTCCTGCACATGAGCCTTTACGATAAAAATACCACTTTCACATCTTCATCGTATTGCTTTGTTTACGGTTTAATTAATGTGGCTGACTTTCTTAATCTTTGCTCACGGAAAAATTAAACTTATTCACTTCCACACGATTTCTTTCATTCACGCACATCAACTGTACCTAAATTTCAATCAGTTTCTCTTTATCACACATGATCTTACGATATCTATTTTTCAGTAGCATGACATAAAAATCTCAGCTTATTGAAGCTTTTACTTCTCAGTAGGGAACGTTTGTTCAAGGATAAGTAGCTGCCTGATCTCAATGATTTTAGCTAGTTCAAATTATTCTCGATGGTTTTTGTTATGGTCATACATAGCTCAAGTATAATAGAGTAGGTCTTTTCATGTTCATAAAAACCACGGAAAACAGGTTGCTAAACTATGAACCATTACAACTGCATGACACGTTTATCTCAACGAAATTTGTTGCTCGTCATAAATTCTCACTGAAAATTATTGTAAGTAAAACTTCTTGCAACCATATTTTCCGTGTTTGCTTAGGCTTAGTATTCAAGCTGTTGTCGTGTGGTGAAAATTTTTCATTTCCAAAAGAAGAATTACGCATGACATTTTGGTTTGAAGCGGTTGAGATGTTGTGTTAAAAGCTAGATTTGAATTAGTGTATTTTGAGTAGTAGCTGAGACAATTTTGTGCGCTATTCCTTTAATGTAAATGAAGCATTAAAGTCGATCGTACAATTTAGAGCGTTTAATTCTGCGAGAACAATCTGATTATTTGGCCCATATTTTTAATTTGAAACTTCATTGCTTGTACGTCAATGTGGGAACACCTGACATGAATTCAGATTTACCGGATAGATGGTCATTTGAATAGGTTCATCTGGTAGACAGAGGTAAATTTTACACATCCTCGTTACACAGAACAGCGTCAACATAGTAATTTACTGTCCAATCTTTTCAATAAAATTCCATATAATTAATGGTGAACAACTGGAGAAGGATCTATTTTATGCTCTGATCACCTGAGCTTTATAACTATTGAACCTTTTTTACACCCTGAGATTTTGATTGTTTTTCTTCGAACGTAATTAATACATTATCTAAGTTTTCCAATTGATGTACAATGCATTGTGAAACACGAAGCTAAATTGGGTGGAATCTGACGTTTTTGTCATCAATTAAAATCTGCAGCTCTTCTTACGTAAAAATATATTTCATTGTTCATATCACGTTACATTGTTACTCTGAGAAGAGAGAATAGCGAAATCTGAAGAATTGAAATGAAGTATTTTAAATCCAAAACGAGATTGTGAGTCTAACCTCATGTACATCTACGACTTTTGTTCTCTTACTCGGAATGAATTCGAAAATTTTTCTTCATACATTGTAATTTATTTTTTGATGACCAATCGTTGATGAGGCATTTTAAAGTAAAATTCTAATAGTGATGGTACGAGTACCAAAAATTCTTGGATTACTTTTTGGATAAGCATTTATTGTCATCATTTACAGTATTGAGAACTGCTGAGCATCACAAGCGCAATATTCAAGAAAGGTTCATTACAAGTTCGAACGACCTTATCAGTATTACATGTATGAGTTTAACAATAATGGAAGCATAGCTCGTTAGAACACCTCAAAATGTTTTCCTCTCGAAGACATTTAGTTTTCGGACGACCTCACTCAAAACCCTGCAATCAACAGCACGTTATGTTTACGTTGCTTTTAAGTTCTGGTATTTTCATTTGTGCTAACCGTGAATCTCCTCAGGTCGCAAGCGCAAGTTAGGTTTCCGAAAAAAGTCCCGGAGCACAATAACCGTACATCGAAGCGAAGAAATTCTACCAACAGCTTCCCGCCATCTCCTGCGTCAAAGTTCTAGTCAGAGCAGTGAAGAGGTGGATGCTGAGCTCTGGGAAAGGTGCGGTCTTGAGGCTTGGCCAAGACAAGAGGCTCCCGAGTTAATAATCTCCCGGTTGGAAAATTTCCCCGAAATAATGGATTCTTTCCACTCGGTCATGTTATCTTATTTTGACTTTCAGCGAATAGCTCTTCTTGAAAACCTTTGCAGATGAATGCTCCTTGTCATAAAGTCCTAAAAATTAAAAATGTAAGATGCGAAAATGCTCGTCGTGATGAATGATGATAATAAGAACTAGTTCTATTTATCACTTATTCGTTGCAGGAATCGCAAATTCTCACGAAAGTGGTTTCAGTAGACCAGAAGTTTGTTACTCGGGAGTCTCGGTAGCGCATCTTTAAACCGACCATCGGGTGACCTCTGCCTCGGTTTACGATTTTCGGCGATCAGCATGAGCGGGTGGACGAGATGACCGTAATGGAGCTGGAGTGTGTTGCTTCAGTGAATGCTCATGCACCTTCCCGCATTGGAAGCTAATTTCAGTGCTTTTAGATCATCTGATTTCTAAGCAGATGTTGTTAAATTTATGTGCCGCTTGTAAAATTCGTTTGATTAGAACGTGGCTTTGAAAGAGCAGTCAGGGAGATGTAAATATTTGTGTTATAAGCTATGGAAACATTGAGTGTTTTGTAGCTTACGGATTTCATACCCAGATTTTAACATTCATCGATTCTACTGGCATTTTTGACTCCTGAGCGTAACTTGTATGTTCTTTTGCAGGGTTAAGCAATACCGTGTCAGATGAGTGAAGTCATGAAAACGATTGTGGAACTTTTGTTCAAAGCAAGACCTCTCAAAAGTTTGAAAGGATATAGCTCTTTGAAAGTCACTACCTAGTAAAATGCACAATGCTTTGTACTTTGTTGGGAATTAGTGTTATTTGCTGTAGACCTTCTCATTTCTTCTTTTGCTCCTATTTTTCAAGCTGCCAAGCCTCATCTAACCCTGTGTATAGTACTTCAACTTCTTGCTTTTTTTCTGCTCTTGGTGTCGCCCCTCCCTCCGAACTGTTAACGCGGAACTGAACCATGTTTGGTACAGCAACTTGCTGTTCGGTTCCATTCTAAAAAGTCCGTGTGATGTACGCTTTTTTCGAGAAAGTTAACCGTGCGTACCCCAAATACGACGTTCGACGTTGCCTGCATCTTGAATAAATAGACAAATACCTTTTTTGTAGTCTCGTGTAGTGAAACATCTGTGTTCAATAGTGTTTATGTAGATGCTTAACGTAACAGCATGTATATTACGTTTAATCTTTACTAATTCTGCTCATGTAAGGTTGGTGTAAGCAGTACTTCGCAACAATTTTTGTTGTCTTGTTGTATCAAACTATGACTTATCCGCTCTGTGCCTTGTACTGCTTCTACCAATCTCTCATTTCCATATGCCTCGAAACCTTCAGCGCCTTTTCCATTGAAATTTTACAGTACGGGCTCGTCAAATTGCGTTCGAGGAGTGTTTTGAAGCTAGCTCTACCTAGATAATTCTTTTGCCTCCCGCAGAGAATGCTAGAAAGTCTAGTAGTAGCTGGATTGTGCGGTCGGAAGAAGTGCTTCCGGAGAGCACAACCGGCACGCGTTCTACCGAACTATCTGCGGCACTCGGTAGCAACAGTAGTCTCAGTCCAGGGGCTCAGTCGTAAGTACCTGTACAGACCCTCTAAAACAAAGTTCACCATCCGGCTTGTACTTAGCGTTGACACCTGCCTTGGCTTACTGACGGTCCTTTTGGTATTTCCTTGCAGTTTGTGCCAACAAAGAAATATTTTCATTCATAGTTTCCCTTCGATAAAGTCCATCGTACTGAGATTGGGAGTTCGAGAGAGCTATTCTATTGTCCCCAAACCCCCCTACATGTCACTGTGAAATTTTACACTAGCTTTTACCTCAAATGTACCTGCTTCTATACAGTGAACGTAATTTAGTTGTAAAAGGTTATTGGCGTACCCTTAGTTTACATATCGAATTGGTACAGGAAAAAAATGCCTGAAAAATACAAAGAGTTCATTCATTGATCATATTTTTATCACACTTTCAAATAAACTGAACCCACTCGTTGATTGCTAGAAATGCTACGCTTCTTCCTCACATTGGTCATGTTTCTTTACAATTCTAACAAGTATTTCTTCTTGTTACATGGGGAGACTGAAAGTCATGCACTGAAGGAATTTACATTAAAGCCATTGTAACAAAGCTTTCGAGTATTATGGATTTTTTTTTTTCAATTAGCCACACTGATTCAACACAGCTGAATTGCACTCGAACACGGGGAACAGGTCTGTCTCAAAACGCCGTGTCATCCCTGATCCCAGAAAACTATTACGCTTTTATTGTAATATGAGAAGACGCCTCTAATTGGTTGGTACACTGTGAAGTTCTAATTTTAGAAATAATGTAAATAACGACCAGTTCAGGTGCGACATCCCGAAATCTTTTTCTGTATTGTATTTATCCTCTAAGGTTACGTTAGAATAGTTAGCTAATTAGAGTTAATTCACAAGGTTATTGTTAACCTCTTCTGAACGGCTATGAAATGACACTTTGCCGGGTCGTTTTGAGACGGGTTTAGCTCACCCTTTTCTCTCAATGTTGTGTAAATTATTTTGCACCAGCGTCGAACCTTGCCATTCTATCCTTTGTAAATGGGCTCCAATCACGACCACTAACTCCATTCCAACGTACGAGTATTCATCTCTTTTAACTGCTAGGTCCATTTCGAAGAATTCCCTCTTGCATATCACTAGCTACTCTCTTAGAATAAATATTTTCATTATAACTGTTATCATATTCTCACGGTTAAGGAGTCGATTCCTTACCATGCTCTTCTACCCATTATACAAGAGCTGAATAGTTTCTTTCGACCACTCACTGATTTCAGTTTCAAACTGACTATTGCGGTTACCGTTTCACGGTACATGGGTTAACACCTTAACATGCTTTTTCTATGTTATAGCACTAACCACTTCATTGACACCAATGCTTTTGCCATAAAGGTCTCTTCCCTAAGGCCACAGCTTCCAATACACAAGAGTCGCTTTCTCCCCGACCGCTGCTTCAATTTAAACGAGTCGCTTTCTTGGACCACTGCTTCAATTTATTCGAGTGTTTGTATGCGACTTCTCCTTTCATTATCAGCTGAACGAGTCACTTCTCGCAATCACGCTTCCATTTCATGAGTCGCTTCCAAGTGGTCAATGCTTCCTGCCACAAGAATCGCTTTCATAGCGGTCAATGTTTCCATTATATCAAAGTCGCTTACTGGCGGCCAGTGCTTCTATTATTTTTGCGTGGCCTCCCTGCGATCGCCTCTTCCGTTAGCAGACATGCAGTGTCCCTGTGCTTGCACCGCCTCCACTTGCTGACAAACTGCACCGTTTGATGTCGCGCCTCCGAGAAGCGTTCAGCCATGAAGATATTGCTCTTGAATTAAGTTTCTGACCCCATTATTAATATTTATACTCATTTTCTGGCCGAATACCGGTCATCACACACCCTAAGTGAGTGGGGATTGTGTGACCTATCGTGTAGCAACTGAATGAAAGTATTCAGTCAACAGTTTTTGCAACACAACGTAGGATGATCCTGACATGCTCGCGTAGAACTCAATTTGATCAGTAGTGAAATGTATTTTTTGATTCAATCGTGTCTGCATTTTTGATTTCCCCGTCTGTAGTTTGTCGTAGCTTGGTAGTCATGCACGACGACTGCCATCATTCAGACAGTAGCGATGTGTACCTGGTGCTAAATAAGTGCTTTCTGTCGTAGAAATTAGAATCACCGAGTGCTGCTGATTGAAGAACATGATGTGATGAGGATGATGGGGTGAAAGGCATGCATGACGTCTGAAAGAGGGGTGAGAGAATACTGCGCCTGATCATCAACTCTGTATGAGAATGTAAACTACTCAAGAATTGAATTTTGTCTTAATTAATAAGTTTTATGTTGTCCAAAAAAAAAAAATTATTTTATTAGCTCCTCTTGTTTGCCGTATAAATGAATTTAATGTATAACTTCCCGACGACCAACGCCCTGATTCACACAGTTTGAAAATTACGAAAAAATTCTTCTGAGCTTCATTTCAAATTGATGGAATACATTACCGACTTCACATTTTGAAGTCTTACATGACCATCAGCTGAAATACGACTGTAGCTTGAAAGCGAAGTGTAAAATGACATCATCTTCCAAGCTGATGTGGATTATGGAACTCAAAAGCTCTGAAAGTTGGTGCGAGGGCTAGTTCATTTGGAGACAGTTTCAAATATATTTCTTCGCACCTCTACTTTCAATCGCACGGGTCAAGTTTTTGTGCTTAACTATGTGATGGCAAATTTTCTCATGAACATAGCCCTTTGTTCTTGAATATGGTTCAAAACGGACAGTTTTAGGGTTACTGCTACTTCTCCTCAACTCTCCGTTCTACTCTACTCGCTATTCTACTCTCTGATTTTTCTTTATTCTGCACTTCTTACTCTTTACTTTCTGATCTCTTTACTCATACACTTTACTCATACACTTTACTCCCGTTCGTTACTCCTGCTCTTTACTCCTGCTTATTACTATAGCTCTTTTCTCATGCTCGTTCCTCTACTCTATGCCGTCTACTCTCTACAGTCTCTTGATTTTGCTCTACTCCTCATTGTCATTCCTATTTTCTTCTTTTTATTTTTTGACCTATATTGTACTCTCTATTCTCTAATCTTTGTTCGATAATCTTTACTGTATTCGCCATTCACTATTCTCTAGTCTCTACTCTTCCTTGTTTTCCGTATTCTCTTCTTCACATTGTTTTCAGTTTTAGTTCCTCATTCTCTATTCTTTATTGCATTCCACATTTTCCAACCTCTTTCGTACTTGTTCATACTTCCTGTAAATTGCTCATTGTTCTATTCTGCTCTCTACTTTATTGAGCCAACAACCCAATATCTATTTAAACTTGAAGACGGAGCGTGCTCGTTCCTACGCTTGCATTCAAAAGATGCGACGTACGCCAGACGTGTTTTGCTTGTGCCTTAGGTGGTCCCTCAACATTGAGCCCATCTGAGCACAATGTAGTAATGATTCCGAGTAGCCTTAGTAGTTTTTGCATCGAGGTAAAGAATATGATTTTCGAACCACTGACAATTTTTAAAGATGTTGGGAAAATTTTGGATGATAGTTTAACGAAATTTTCGATACATTTACAAAATTTTGAATGCAATAACAAAATTTTAAGCCTTTTATGTTTAGAAATGCAAACAAAGTTCAGAAGAATTTTTCTCCTGTCATGCTTAGTATTGAATTTTATACCGAGTGCGAAAGAGATAATCAATTTCTGTAGTCGGTCGATAAACGCCAATCTCCTAAATATGAGGTAATACCTTTCAATACTTCATGTAAATTCGGCGTTCCATAGGTCGTGTCAGAGAACTTTGATAGTGACGATAAGATGACAAATTTCAGTCGTCGGAGGCAGATTTTAGAGTAACATATTGAAAAACAGTCCTAACATTGACGTGTTTGATATACTTGCTTGTATACTTCAATCCTTTTAACACACTGAATTTAGCAACGTATAAAAACACTGAATTTAACAACGTATAAAAAACTGAATTTAACAACGTATAAAAAACTGAATTTAACAACGTTTAAAAAACTGAATTCAATACCGTATGAAAATTTAAACAATCTGTGCGAGTTTCTGAGAATTTTTTTACGTCAGCCGTGGGACACGCAGAAGAGCACCAGGCGGGCAGCTGACGGAGTTCATAGAAGGCCTCGGCCCAGGCCAGCTGGTCGGGCGTCAGGTGCTGGCGGCACCGACGCTAGGCGACATTCAGCTCTCCATGTGCGAGAGGAAGAACAAGCTCGAGGTTGAGGTGATACGCGCTAGAGGACTTCAGTGCAAGGCTGGATGCAAAACGCTGCCGGGTGAGTCGCGATTCTCTAGGGTGAGGATACGGAACTTGAGGGAATTATTACATGACATCGAACTGACGAGGAACTGTATTGATATTGGTTCGTTTTGTGATCGATGGTTCATTTTGTGATCAATGGTTCATTTTGTGATCGATGCTTCATTTTGTGATCGATGCTTCATTTTGTGATCGATGCTTCATTTTGTGATCGATGCTTCATTTTGTGATAGATGCTTCATTTTGTGATCGATTCTTCATTTTGTGATCGATGGTTCATTTTGTGATCGATGGTTCATTTTGTGATAGATGGTTGATTTTGTGATAGATGGTTGATTTTGTGATAGATGGTTGATTTTGTGATAGATGGTTCATTTTGTGATAGATGGTTCATTTTGTGATCGATGCTTCATTTTGTGATCGATGCTTCATTTTGTGATCGATGCTTCATTTTGTGATCGATGCTTCATTTTGTGATCGATGCTTCATTTTGTGATAGATGGTTCATTTTGTGATCGATGGTTCATTCTGTGAGAGGAAGCGATACTTGAGTAAATTGTTCTATATGATCAAACTTACCAG
>JACJUY010006812.1:12929-23754 GCA_014220935.1 Platorchestia sp. MABIK
TAACCCAATAGAACTCAGAATATTAGAATCTCTTTTCATTTATAGACTAAAGCCAAAGCTGAATGAAATGCAGTCTGCCTATCCCCTACAAATAGTAAATTTCTAATTTTGTTTGGTAGCAAATGTTTTTTTAATTCTATGTTTGTTTTTACCTATGGATTTTCTGAATGATGACTGATTTGTAATCTTAACTTTTACAGTGTTGAGAATGACCACTGCTAGTTGGTCGAAACGTTCACTTACATCGATTTTATCATCTAATTAGTACAAAATGAGTCTAAGCGTTGTGTCATTAGTCTTCCTATTTTTAACAAACAAAAATTTTTGAAACACAATGAATTCAAGTAAACGATCCTAATGATACTCAAGATAAACTCATGAGAATTATTTGGCCTGAACTTGGAGAAACAACAAAACCTTAAAAAGAAGAGCACCTTGAAACCAATGAAAATCATAAACTGAGAAAAATTATGAACTGAAGATTTTTAAAAGAATGAGGAGTTAAGAAGAAGTCACCAAAAATTAAAAAAACGGGCTGCAGGAGAGGTTAAAATGATGGCAGTTTTACCTGATCAAGAGAATGAACAGAGCAATTGGAGGGCAAATATGCAGAGTGGCCTAACCCACAAAACACAGAATTTTAGGACACTCAAGTTGGACGCGTGGTATTCATCGCAGGGTTGCCAACCTAGCTTTTCCTAGCCAAGTTACTAACTAAGAACTGAACTAGAAACAAGGCCACTCTGCCGGAAAGACATCTACGCCGCCATGAGGTGAAATTATTACTTAATCCACTCTGCCCGTTTTGACCTCTGATTTGTGGGTTAGGCCATTCTGCATCTTTGCCCTCCAATTCACAAACGCATCAAACACCTTTGATAATTGGGTGGCCTCTGGTGTTCAGCTCGCAGTTGTCGCTTTCTTCGTGACGCTCGGTACTTTGATGGTTGTCAGAAACAATGAAAATGAAATAACCTTCCGGGAATAGATGAAGGCTGAGTTAGATCCTGATCTTTAATACTTATGGCAGCCTGAATTATTTGTTTCGAACGTTCTTGTTATATAAATATTCAAAAATGTCGCCAGAGCGAAAATGAAGACAATATTATTTTAAATGTTTGAACATTTTAGTCTATAGATATTCACACAAGCTACGTGTGAAATATATTCTGTATTCCTTTGAATGTATTTCAACAACATTTTCAGTTCGACCTAAGGCAGTTATGAAATGCATGAAAGTAACCTAATAATAACATCAACCAAATGTGGGATTTATCTTGAATGATTATTGTTTTCAGAATTTTTATTGTCTTTAATTTAAATTTCCTCTATGAGCCACCTCGACGCTTTACTGGAAAAACAACTCTGGGAAACTGAGGTATTGATTTTGCTTGAGATCATAAATTAAATACGAGGTATTATGCAGGCTTTAACAGCAAAGATAATCTCATTCTCTAAAAAGTAACGCAATATCAAGTAGATCATCTTTTAGGACCTACAGATGTAAACATGAAATATCTATGAATGCCTGAACCTGCTGCTGAACTCGCCAATAGCAGAGCAGCAAAAGTTCTACATTGAGCCATCAGAAAAGCGAAAAATTATAATTAGTCTGAATATTCACATCACCAAGATACTCACATTTTAATAACTTCGTGAAATTGTGAAAACAATGAGTAGAAATCGCCGCCAACTACTCACGTGTTTTTCAAAAATTTTGCTACATATACCTACAAAGTTTTAAGATGAAAAATTTGTTTTTCAACATAATGGGTGCACACAGGTATGCTCATAAAAATGATGTATTTTTGGAAGACATCGCACACAACAATCAATGCAAAAGGAAAAAATTATGTGTATAATAATTTGTTGTAATTTATCAATGAATTTTATACTAAGAAGCCAGGTAGTATTGTTAAAAAAGAATGACCAATCAACTCTGAATCTATGATGCTGTAGGAAGATAGTTAGCTTATAGAATTTTCCAATAAATTTTCAACGACAAGCTGTGTTAAAGAAACTTGAAAATTTTCAATTACCCACATAATTTCAGCAACTTTGTTTTGGTCATTGAAATTATCTTAATATAAGTAAGTCTTCTCACTTGATTTTTCAACAATAAATTAAGATTCATCGCACACTGAAATTCATCGGCTAGTCTGGGAGGGTACAAAAATGGTTTCAGCACTTCAGAAATACTCAGGCAGCGCTCTCTAACTACGTCTATCTGTAGCAGTAGATAGGAAAAGGGGTTACTTGCGCTTTAGTTGCAAATCCTGTAAAGCGTAACAAATTTAAGTTAATACAAAAAATAAAAAAGGTTCGAAAATAGGGATTCACTCTAAGTCTAAACCAACAACCTGCTATCCAAATCGTACACCTTGAGTCCCGTGGTCTCCATGAGCATACAACAGTATGTATTTGAGAAACGTAGATTGTTTGAAGTCTCTAAGAGTCGAGAAAACTCAATTCAAATACGAAATCGCAGGAGTTCATTTTATGCAGTTGTAAAATATTCTACGATGAAAATAAATATGGATCTTCTCAAATGCAAAGTCTAGAGCGCATAATTTCAAATAGTCTTTTTACTCGAAATAGATACCGCTAAAGCTTATTCCTGACTGTGTTCCCGAGAAAAGAAATGAGCCATCCTTGGACAACAAAACTGCGGTTGGGATTTTAATATTTTTATGAAGATAATTCTGGTAGGCGTAATACAGACCAGGATTATAATCGGGTACTCAGATCAGATATGATGATGTGCAGCCGTCACAAAAAGAGGCCGGTAGTGTTCCATGTATTATCCGCGCGTCAAGCGAATGTGACCAATCCTAAACAGACAAAGCAAGACTTCCACCAAGCAGTTACGCAAGGCGAAAAAGACCAAGCGCAAACGTCAACCTTAATTTTGGGAAGTGTATTTCCATGCATGCTATCCCACAGCTGTTCCCATATGTAAATTAGCGCAGCTTTATTACAGGGCAGTAATCTTGGTCAGTTACTCCTGTATTTTTTGGGATAGCGGCAGAGGTCACAGCCATCGCCCTGACTCGTGAGCTCGGTTGTTACCGCAGGCATCGACATGACCTGGCAGTCAGGACAGACGAACCAGTTTAAAAGTGTTAGCAAGTTCCATGAGACTGAACGCTACTGCAAAAATAGAAATGTAAGATCTGAGTACTTGAAGAACTGCTTTTAAATCAGAGAACACACCACAAGTACCAAGTATGGCTCGTTCGTCAACCAACAGAGTGCTGCTTGAATAGCTCGACGGAGAAAATGGAAGTTTCAGAAAGGAATACTTTAATTGTTGTCTTATTTTATGATATCGAAGTACAACCAACAGCATCAGCCGTCTTAGAGCCGTCAGTGCGTAAACAAAAGGCGCCCGAGTAGTCAGTGTTTCAATAAGCCATAAAGCAAAATCTCAACAGCTTAATAGGCTTACGCTCTTCTTTGGATATTTTGGGAGCGAACTGAACGTTTAAGTCGAAATTCACTACGTTGGCCCATCTCTATGTATGTGGGACTGGTTCGACCTTCAAATGTGTGGGTGGAGTAAAGCTTGTCTGTACCATATACATAGTTCGTAGAGGAAGGAATGTATCTAATACGGCAATATTACACTATCTTGATCTTTCTTGACAACACTATTCCAAGTAACAATGAGTAAAAGCTGCAAATGTCCCGTGATGTACTGTAGCTAAGTTGTACTCGCGATACGTCCGAGCTCAGGCAGGCCTTCCACGCTCGTTAATCTTTGTACCCTAGGCTGGCATGGATTTTACCCTAGAATGCTCCTTGATTACCCTAGGAAATGTAAATGATGGCAATATAGTAATTACCGTATTGTCTTCCATAATACAATTGGCTTTGCCTTTAATTACGTCACATAGACAGCTTTTTTTAAGTATGTGGGGATTCGTTAATAATTAATAATGAATGATCTGAACACCTTTATTTGGAAATATGTATAAAATGACATCCCTGCATTCAAATTACAAAAGATGTTTCCAAATGTGGATCGATTAACAACTCAAACAAACTCACAAAGCACTGTGGTCGGCAGAATTGATGTGCATGGTTATATAACTAGTGTTCACAATACGTGAATAATAATTGTTACAGAAATCAAACAGAAAATTTTTAAACTCAACGTTCGTTGTTGAGTATAGCCTTACAATATGTTCAAAATAAGAAAAAGCCTAACTTAAAACAAACAATTTGTAATCTCCAGGAAGCCATTCTACTCACATAAAAAAAGAGTTCTGCGAATACATAATACAAAACTGCAATCTACAAGATAATAAAAACGCTATCGACAGTACAGAAGGTTCTGCACACGTGGTATTACTTTTCACTTCATTAATATTGCCTTAATTAGATTGGTATTAATTGGAAAATTTGAAGTAGTGAAGCACTGCATGCATCAAACTACGCACGGTTTCATTCTTCTAACTGGCTCTTTTTGAAGTTTTGATCGAATTTAATTTGCTGAAGAAATGTTCAACGGAAGCGTTTCAAAACAGAAAATCCAACAAATTTGAAATGACAATTTTAAAATTTGGATAACATGACAGCCCACTGGCATTTTTGCGTTTAAGCAGCGTTTCCCGGTAATTAACAGCCGACATGTCTGGTGTCAATTGTTCATTCAAGTAATGTTTTCGACACTCTTCCTCAAGACATTTCTTATTGACAAACTTTTTCATTGGAGGAATTTGATCTAACATATATGTAAACAAAGATTTTGGAGTCAGCGTTGAAGCATTACGCTGATTCAGACAGCGTACGAGGTCATGTATAGGAACTTCGGCAAAAAACTTTTTTATAATTTATGAAACCTCTTCAACTAAGAAGCATCTAAAATTAGTAAAAGAAGCTCATTCTTTCGTGAAGTAATGCCAGTTGTCTTTGACATCGTTTCAGTTGCTGTCATTACAATGTATGTAGTCTCGAATGGCAGGTCGATTCGAATCGTCGGTTGTTC
Source organism: Platorchestia sp. MABIK (assembly GCA_014220935.1). Lineage (NCBI taxonomy): Eukaryota > Metazoa > Arthropoda > Malacostraca > Amphipoda > Talitridae > Platorchestia > Platorchestia sp. MABIK. Next base: position 17,920 of record JACJUY010006812.1, read on the forward strand.
TATGTTCATTTTATATATTTTCGCGCTCAGTAGAGATCTAAAACATGTAAGGCGTGTAATATAGTGTAATCTACTACACGCCTTACGGGTTGGGTTTTTAGACCGCTACGGAGGGCGAAAATTAAAAATTAGTATACAAAAACCGACGATTCTGAACCGACGACCTTTCGAGACTTACCCTATCACCTACTGGCACAAAATTATTAATGAGTTTTGGATGGAATGGATTCAGACAATAGTCGCATTTTTTCCAAAGCCACACGCAAAAAATCTGAACAAAAGCTCCTAATTAGGCTGTACATTTCTGTTCTCAGATTGAAGATATTCGGAGAACCAAACTGAAACAACGTATTAAATGAGTTCAATTTCCCAAACTTGTTATTTAAGAACTCCAAATAAGTCCGGGCTAGCTCGTTGTTTAGCGACAACTCAACAAAGCGAAGTGTGAGTGCATCCCACTGCTCCAGCAATCGTCGTCCACAAGCTTGTAAAGAAACTGCACGCCGCACATTGCGAAAAGAACCGCAAATTGTTCAGTACCGTTATGGAACACGTTAACTCGTGCTATATTCACGAAACAAATGTTGATACGTTCTATCTTTGAATTAAATGTCTTCTGCTCAATTATTTCTTACTTGGGTTTTTCAACTGTAGTTTTTGACAATCTTCTATGTTATTTCATGATTTTTATAAACTAAATCTGAAATATAGATTTCACCCTAGATATTGCATTTTTTTTCTTTACCCTTCAATAGAAGGGGTCTCATTAAGGGGTCTCGACTGTACAATAGAAGGGGTCTCATTACCCTAGATTAGGGTAATTACCCTAGGAGTGGAAGCACTGTCGAGTTGGTTCGCCCTTTTCTACGAGCAGGCTAATCACTGATGGGGTCTGGAGGGCTCCCACGTTCATATAGTCTTAAAGCAGAGATATGTATTGAATCAAGTAATAAATGGTTCGCCGGACTGATTATGATTTAGCTGACGTCAGACTTGGTGTGAAGGTAGCTCAGTATAGTCTTAACAGAGTCATCACAATTCAGTTTCTAGAGACATATGAAAAAGCCTAATCCTCGCAGACATTACGCGAACAGTTTTTTGTTAAATAGCATACACAAAAACCGCCACTAGAGAAAGTTTATTTAATACACTTTGGATGGTTAAAGCTGGCGTTCGCTCACATGAGTGGATGGGTTGCATTTTGAGCGATACGGTCTTCTCGCTCGAGGTAGAAAAACTGAGTACGCTAGCTTAGTTATCCAATCTATTCACCGCATCCTGCACCTGACAAACCAAGGCCAGTAAGTATCTATATGGAGCTAAGTTTAACGAAAACACATTTATAGAAAATACATTCCGTGGAAGTTCCTCATATATCGTGTTAATGACCAGCATAAAAAAAGGGTTACTGATATTACCCAGCGATTCTCCTTCGTTTAGCGTCGGAAGGGGAAAGAACTTCGTACCAATCTCACTCCTGAAATGACGCCGTTTCACAAACTCACCCAGATATTCAGCCAAGTGGCCTCTTACACCAATTTCGTGTTGACGTTGCCAAATTTCATAAGACCACTGTGTCGTAAGTATTTCGCACAAAGAAGAAGACTCGAATGATATGTTTGCCTTGAGCCCGGTGTCAAGAAATTTGAAGGGAGTAGCAACGGGTCTTAGGTCTTCAGATTTTTTTCGAACCTCAAACGAAGCCTGCATTTTGACATCAGGGGTAGGAATGTAGCCGGCAGGCAGGAACACTTTTTAAGCAGGTCAGATCAGACTTCACCAGGTACTTGTGTCACCGGGTGCAATGAAAGTATCCTACGAGAGTGTAAAGGAACCGGGTGTAAAACCTTGCTTGAATTGTATGTTATGTTTTCATCTTTGCGAATAAACTGTATAAGAAAGTAGAGGGTCTTGGTATGGGTCTCCCATGGAGGCCAACTTTTTCATATATATTTTTGAGCCACTGGGAGACAAAGTGGCGTAATGATTGTCCCCTGGATTTCAAGCCCACGTTTTATCGTAGATACATTGACGACACGTTTGTATTGTTTAGAGATCCCGGTCATGTTCCATTATTTCTCAAATACTTAAATTCTAAACATCATTCCATAAAATTTACCGTCGAAACCGAAGATCATGATTGTATTCCCTTTTTAGATGCAAATGTTGCAAGAACCGGTAAGACTTGCACCACCTCAGTATATCGAAAATTTTCGTTCACAGGTTTGAGTTTGATTTTTTTAGCTATTGGAGCTTCAGGTTCAAAGTGAATGCGATTAAGACGCATGTTAACACAGCTTACAATATTTGCTCCAGTTCTAACAACCTTTACTGTGAATTCAATTTCTTGCACTCATTTTTCTGTAACAACGGGTTTCCCCCTTCCGTAATTTACACTAATGTTAAGAGGTTTTTGGCATAAAAGTATTCAACAGTTAATGACTATGTTGACCCAGTACAACGTTTGTATTGAAGTTTTCCTTTCTTTGGCCAGTTGTCTGAGAAGATGTCTAGAGATTTGGAATTGCTTTTCAATCACTATTTCTTGACATCAAATTGTGCCTGATTTCTGTCAATTCATCTAAAATAAGCTCATTTTTTCGGTATAAAGATGTACTTCCGAAGCGAATGAGGGCGTCCTTAGCTTACAAATTTAGTTGTGTACAGTGTACATCAGGCTAAGTCGATATGACGACTTTACCGTTTTATATAAGAGTTGCCCAGCATCGTGGAGTTAGTCATTGAACCGGGAGGCCTCTTGCGCAACCGCCTCATTCGTCTGTGCGACTTCATGCACAGCAGTGTGGTTCTGGGGTCGCTGAAGACCAATTTGAACTATTGTGCAATGCTCTTAAGGATTCAGAACTAAGAATTTTCGAATCATTATACATAGCCAAAGTAAAACCCATTTTAAACTGTATGAATTGTTCTCATCCGCTGGATTTTTCTACATGAGTTTTTTCTATGAATTTTCTTTTTCAACATGTCTGACGAACTTTTGTCTTTTTAGGTTTTTTCAGACTGTACTTACTGAGGGTGGAGCATGACTCCGAAATGTTTCATGGATTTGACGATGTGTTATATTAATCAATGCTTAACCTGTGAGCAGAGCTCCTCGTTTTTAAATTTCTGAATTAAACTATTTAACGAGTCGTCATTTCCTCCTTGTGGTTGCGTCTCGAGTGTGTTCCCTTGACAGAGAGGCATCGTACACATTTTGTTTTTCTTTTTCTTGGGCAGTGGGATTAAATCGTACTAATAGCATCTTCCATAGGGCAGGTCATCCAGATTCGTTCTCTTGTATGTGAAGGCAACGTTACCTGAATGAGCACAAAGCTGCAGATTTTGAATTCAAAACGGTCCCTGTTCTTTTAAATGAATTCCCCGTGGTCATTTTCAAATAAGTACTGCCAGTCGGCGGCTATCTGCTTTGAAAATACAAAACGGATTGAAAAATACGTAAGAATCATTTGCAATCGTTGTTAGGGAAGATGCTGTTAAGCGGCGGAAATACAGATACGTTACAATCGATTCGTGGTCTCCGAAAGCACCTGCATCGTTGTCATTCACCAGGAGCTGTTATGAATCCAAAGCCTGAAACGGTGTTCTCTTTTAGTTACTATTATCTACAGAAGAATGAATCTGGCAGACCCCACGAGGGGTTACTGCTATTGTCACTTAGGAACAATCACTGAGTGATCCATTTGGCAGACCTAGATCGTGACTAGTGCAGGGTGAACCATAGTTTAATTTAAAGAATTGAGCACGGGTTTTAAGGTCCCTCTAGATGAAAAGAGTTACCCCTTCCTCTCCAGAAGAGATATCAGTGATCAATTTCGTACTGGTGTGTCTCTACTCTTAGGTCTTGAAAAAACAGCCATGGGGGCAAGGAAAGAAATGCTGAACACTCTAGACGTATACTGAAAGTCGTGAGTACATTCTTGACAGACAGTTTAACGAGCAATGTAACGGCCAGAGCCCCAGCAAATATCCCCGCATCGAAGAGGTAACCGACGGAGTGACGTCGGCAGCGCGGCTCAACGACTAGCCCATGGGCGTTCACAAGGAGGAAGATCACGGGCTGTGAACAAATACTTCAGTTAGGTTTGTTCGGTGCGGTAAAGCAAAGGTTTACGAAAGAACACTAAGAGCAAATAGTAAGCTTTCCCTTCTACCTCTTGCGAAGTAGCTAGTTCCCATATAGCACTCAGAGAGCAGCAATCGAAAAATAGCATTCAGAGAGCAGCAGTAGAAAAATCGCATTCAGAGAGCAGCAATAGAAAAAAAGAATTCAGTGAGCAGCAATAGAGAAATAGCATTCAGAGAGCAGCAATAGAAAAATAGCATATAGGATGGCTAAGTAGCATACATCGCTTATAGTGTGCTTAAGTGGGCGAGAACCCTTCGTGATCTCATTTATTTATTAGGCCAGAGTGATGGATCTTCTACTATGTTAAGTAGTTGAGAATTACTGCACAGGTTGACTGAAAATAGCGCTATCAATCACTGCAACCCACCATAACAGTAATCCGGTCCTTGGGTCTCCGTATTGACGATAAGGTAGTCCTGTGTCAGGTCATCCTCGCTTGTGGGAAACGACCGCTCCCCCGAAGCGTCGCTGTCCTGCCCACATCCCTCAGCGAGCCGGCCGCTCTTTCAGCAGATCATCTTCACGTTGATCAGCTTCATTGATGAACACATGCTCTCACACGTCACAGCGAAAATTACGAACGGGGTGCACTGCGAAAACCACCTGAATGGCGTAAAATAGCATTGATGAGGAAATTTATTGGTGACAGACTGGTGCTTATGCGTGAAGCATCTCTGGAGTTTAGAACGTTTGTATTCTTTCGGGGCCAGTTGGAGTGGCCAGAACTGCTATTTGAGCCTCAGGTGCTAGCGAAAGAATAGCGCTATGACTCAATAAAATCGACTAATTCTTTGAAACCAATGGAAAAGTCACGAAAGATTCTCATTTTGAGCACACATTCGTCCTAAAGATATTTTTTATTCTAAATAGCGGAAATTTCTGTACATAGGGTCGGACTCAAATTCACTAATAAGTATAAACATTTCTTCCATCGTCAGCTTAGCGCACGGCAATCTCTAATGTATACCTGGATTAAAAAGAGCCTTTTAATTCGATTGCTCGCAATCGGTCTAGATTTGCGTGGGGCCTTCACCAAACTCCCTCACTCAGTCCGGGTGCTCCAGGCTGGTCTGTCGACCACGATTGTACCCACAGATGCAAAAGCTCCAGCAGTGTGGCTTTCTGCCACGAGCCCGAGTAGGGCTTTATTTCTGCGGCACTTGAACAACTAGCAATATTTTGGCTTTCTTATGTGCAAATAAAAATACACCAATAGTAATGCTCAGGGCATCACCTGTAGCTTACGCAGTAATAATCTAGAATGAAACCTCAAATATCTCCCTGAATCTACCATCGCATTCTTCCTCGGAACACAGTTTCTCCGTACTAGCAGAACAACTTTAGCACCGGGACGAACAGCGCCTCAGTGTCAACTACCTCCATTGATTTTAAGGTCGAACTCGTACTCTGCTGTAGACAACGTAAGCGAGAGGAGATTGCTGTGTCGATGTCCTAGGGATGAGCAACTTACTTCAAGTACCGGCAGTGGTCCGCCTAGCGGCCCTCCGTCCACCATGCATTTTGACAACCTACAGGAGCTAACCTGGGCTTACGTTCAATGAGACCCTGTCTGCAGTTTGTTTCGTCTGTCCCACAACAGACCCCTGCGGTCGGCGCCTTAACCCTTTCGGTCCGACAAATAGATAAAACTAATTTTCCATAATATTTTTATTATAATATTGTTT
>JACJUY010006813.1:0-21026 GCA_014220935.1 Platorchestia sp. MABIK
CATTAACTGTCCATCTGCACTGTGTACTCAGAAACTGTCCATCAGCACTGTGTACTCATTAACTGTCCATCAGCACTGTGTACTCAGTGACTGTTCATCAGCACTGTGTACTCATTAACTGTCCATCAGCACTGTGTACTCATTTACTGTCCATCAGCACTGTGTACTCATTAACTGTCCATCAGCACTGCGTACTCAGTAACTGTCCATCAGCACTGTGTACTCATTAACTGTCCATCAGCTCTGTGTACTCATTAACTGTCCATCATCACTGTGTACTCAGTAACTGTCCATCAGCACTGTGTACTCAGTGACTGTCCATCATCACTGTGTACTCAGTGACTGTCCATCAGCACTGTGTACTCAGTAACTGTCCATCAGCACTGTGCACTCAGTGACTGTCCATCATCACTGTGTACTCTGCGACTGTTGGTCATCACTATGCACTCAGTAACTGTCCATTATCACTGTGCACTCAGTGACTGTCCATCATCGCTGTGCACTCAGTGACTGTCCATCAGTGTAAGCCTGCCCAGCCCCCCCCCTAAGTGGTGCGGATCAGGTCATCACGGAACAATTGCTGGAGTCGAGCAGCCGTCGATGGCTCTCACAGCACCCGCTTTTAGCAGTTATTTGCTTTCTGTTGAGTTGTCACTGATTTTTGTTCATTACCGCATAATCTTTGAAGATTTCAGAAGATCTAAAAGCATTATGACGTAAAGCTTTGCTGTTGCTCACATATTAGTGTTGGAAGCAGGGGTTATATGACATGTGATAGTGGGTATGCTCGATATGTCGAAATGGTGTTCTATTGTATTGAGTTTATTGATGTCTTTGTACGTTTTGCTCTCACTGAGTGGAGTGACTTAATGTAAAGTCTTAGATGGCAGCTGTTAGTTGACAGCTAGGTTGTTTCATGGGTTGTGTTTCGGTGAATTGTTATGAAACTGAAGTTCGTGAGTCATTTTGAACTCTACGAATAATGATTGAAAATCTTAAGTAAATGAAATCAGGATTTATATACGAACTACTGTACACAACCCGTCAAAAATGACGGGATTCGAGGCTTTCCTCGAATAAGTCTTCCAGATGTGGATGACAGACAAATATATCCATCATAATTGTACCCGCAATTGAAATATTCCTGTATTTTCTTGTGCACTGGTGAAACTCGTATCACAGATAAGGTCATTGAGCATCCTTCCTTTAAGTGCATCACAGGGAGACTGACCAACTAAGCAAGCAGGAACTATGTTTTATTATATAGTGGACAAGCATGCACGTCCTATCAAAAAAGACAGGATTCGACAACGCTCGACATAATCACTACATCATTCAATAAAGATGTTCAGAACACAAAGCCCTCTTTGAGTCCTTGAATAGAGAACGAGAGCAAGAAGCAAATCAGAGACATAGACAGCGGGATTGAATAATCCCTGCAATAATTATTTTCATTTTAACACCAGACAGGCACATCATCCCATAAATATCCGTAATTTCATATTCTATTCAGGGAGGGAGAGAAACCAGTATTGAAAATACGCTCATCAAGTACTAGACTTATGAAACAATCTACTGCTGTATCACTTGTGGTAAATGAATTGTTTAAACTGCTTAAATTGTCCAAAGTATTTTATGCTATGAATGAAGCCAATAGAACCGCTTCATTTCAACCAAACTGGATGACGTCACCATTGGGACATGTTGTTGGGCCAATAGTGGTGCCAGATACATTTGTTGTTAGATGCATTACGAGCGCTACTATTGATTCGTTGCCATGGCGTCAGCATTGCCACACGGTTTGACCCTACGAAAAAAAACTGGTTTGACCCTACCTTGTTCCTCCTACCGTGCTGTATACGCATGGAGACTGTTGATTTGGTTGATAGATTGATTATTCAAACGCTGACAAAATTTTGCACTGCAATGGGTAAATTTTCTCAAAACTTTTTGTTTGTATTTCATGAACTTATTATTGTTTGATAGTCTAGTTGTTTGTTGGTATGTTTGTCTAGTTGCTTGTCACCGTCCACGTTCTGAGTTCCATAGAGGCAGAAGGCAAAATTCAGTTCTCTGTTTTCCTATAAAACACAGGGTAAATTTCACTGCCCTGATTTTGGCACTAAGAAAGGGTAGAATTTAACTTTCTCGCAATGTTCCCTATGAACACTTTCACTGATTTTCTAAAAGTAGATTCCCAAGTAATATTTGCCAAAATTGAGCACAAAAAAAAAACATGTAAAACAACGCATACATTTTGAAAGTTAAAGAGAGACAATATAATAATCATTCGAGAAAGAAGTAAACAACTGCCTCTTTTGCATAAAGGCACATCGAAAGAATTTATTCCAAGCAGTTTTAAAGTTTTAAATAGCACCACTTTGCTGGGGCATCCAATGCCAACGTAGTTCTAAAGTCTCTTTTGGACGTTAAGTTATCTGAATCATGTGCCGAGGAACATTGACTTTGTGAGTTATTGCCGCCTGCTGACTTTCTATACGTGATCTGAAAACATGTCGAAAGATGACCTGGACACTTTTCGCTCATGATTCAAACTGAACGTCGAGGAGTGTGCGATTTAAAATACATGAAATAGGCTGATTTTAAGAAATTTCACTTTTAGAATACAAAAGAAAGCCAGCGTAGCAAAGAAAATGATGATGTAAAACAAACTTTCCGGATTTTTAAAATAATCAGTTTTCAGCGCTCTGAAACGTAAAAAATCAGTGATGAAAATTTTTTAGCTTTGAATCTTCTTATTAAACCGGATTAAAAAACATAGAAAATTGTAAACCGGGTGAAGAGTTTTAACCAAAATTAAAACGGATTTGAAAATTTTAACTCTAAATCTTCTGCATTAACCGGAAATAAAACAATGACATTTAAAAGACAGAATAAAACAAAAACTGTTGAAAATTTCATGGGACAATTGAAAGTTTCACCGCCGTGTCGCTGTATGCGATGTTGTATCATCTTGTTGGGACCATAGCTCATCAGGATCTTGATCGCTAAAAAGATTGACGGCAGAGAAAGTCTCAATTATTTTATTTTAAGGGTTCGAGATCCGTAGCAGAAACGCTTCATTTTTCCAATTATTGATGACAAATCCACTCTGGAGTGTGAGGCGTTATTAAGGCTACCGAGATGCTCTTATTTATGTATTTAAATCTTATTTAATTCTGTTTGCAAGGAAAAAACGAATGAAATGACTAAATGAAAAATTTGTGGAGCAAGTTCTGACTCGTAGAAGGATTAGATTAAATTCTAAGTTAGTATAAGCCTCAACGGTGTTCCAAAGAGAGGAAGGAGGAAAACATAATTTACTGTGGACTAAAGGGAATGCGGAATCTATACACAAGGTTCGTAGAAACAGTAAGTTGAGAAAGAAGTTCATGAAACAAGATAAAATTGAAGAAGAAGGTAATAGGTGATGAAAAATAAAGCAGCAGTGAACCAGAAATAAGATGGTTTGTAACAAAACAAAACTCTTTATATTTCAACAACATGAAAGCTTATCTATAACCTTCAGAGCGAGACCTTAATTTTCCCGTGAGTGCTCTGGTTGCCATGGACACAATAGCTGTGTCCCCTAAAGGGGGACTCGAATGAAGATAGGAAATATTTAAATACACGTAGCAGAAACATGAATAAAAATAATATACGTATACAAATAATGATTCAACAAAACAGATGATCAATGACATGAAAGAAGATGGAAATGAATTTGAAATACAAATGAATAAACGTACGGATCAATGCAATACGGCGTTCTAGATTCAAATTAGGATTGATCATTTAGTAAACAAAATTTGTATGTTCGGTTAACACGATGACATCCTATCGAAGAAGATTTTCTCAAATTCAACGATTAGTTAGAACAATCCATCTCGTTTTTAAAAGAAGCAGCCTTAAAGTATAACGAGGCCTAAAAAATTAATTTGTCATATTTAAACAGCCATCACTCCGATCAAGAGTCTGTACATATACACGCATGTTCTACAAGACAGGAAACCTTAAGAACCTACTTCTTAACGGTCAAACAGATAAACAAGATTTTTAAATTTGTTGAGTTTTGTCTACTTGTAATTCTGATACTCTCGATTGAAATATTTTTACACTTGTAATTTCTTACGTAAAAATGCACGGTTAATTGTTTATGCCCAATTGCATGTCAACTCATCTCGTCAGGCCTTTCTTTTTCCGCCAGGCTACCGCTGTGGCCCCCGCATCCAAAGAACGAATATTTCATTTATTATTGGGATTTATTCAAATCTGTTGTTTGTTTGAGGCAAAGTTCAGCCTCTTCAATGGAAATAGACTATTAAATTGAATGCACAGATGTCAGTTATTTATGATGGGTATGTATTCAAACCTGTTGTTTGTTTGAGGCAAAGTTCAGCCTCTTCGATGCATGTAAACTATCAAAATAAAGTAAGCGAGAACATAAGTTGCGGCCTTTTCGTCCTCTCTTACGATGTTGTGCTAATTCGTTTTTTGGTTTTAGCTTACAGCTGCTACGTTTTCAGCTTGCTTTGTCGGGCCTGTACGTTCATAGCTTGCTGGAGTTCAAGCTGCAAAATTTAGCGTGGCTTTTTTCGGTAATGTAGACAGTTTCATTTTCTCCGGCGATTTGTTCGAGAATTTTTTGACAAAAACTTTAAAAGTCACAGAATAAACGATGTGTGTTCTTTTAATCTAGTGAGACGTTGTACACTGTCAGTATGACCTTGCTGGTTGTCAGTGCCTCCTATCTCTCCAGGCTTGCTCATAGAAATAGTGACGTCACACTAGTGATCCAAGATTTCTCTCCACTCATTCTGAAGAATTTGTTCAAAGTATTTAAAAAATTGTCACCCTGATTTATTGTTTTTCAGAGCACTAGGGATGAATTTTTTATACTTGAAACGATTGTTTTTATCCTAATTTCTTTTGCGACATTTGTTTCCATTTTTGTCCCACGAGTGTGATTTCCTAGAAATCGGCCTATTTCTTCTAATCTCCCCTCCTGTGGAGGCTGAATCAATCCTATGAAAGGTTCAATCGTTCGTTTTCCTTGGAACGGAGGTAACAAGGTTATAAAAAATCTAAGAACTAATACAGTGATCATTTTTCTGCCAAATGAGAATACAAGAATTTTCAAGCCTTGACGCTCAAATCTCATTCGATAGAAGCAAAATAAATTCAGTTCCAATCTATAATTCATTTCCATCGGAACAGAGCTAGCAAGGTTATGAAAAATCTTAAGAGATATCCTGTGATGCATTTTCTGTCCAATGAGTGTGCAAAAAAATCTGCCTTAACTACAATATATTTCCTCCAAGCGCTGCACAGTTCCACAAGACGACTGCGGTTCCCTCACTTAAACCTAGTTAAATCATACAGCACAATTTTTGTATATAGTGTAAGTCTAAGATGTTTACAATAGAAACGCGCACATCTTTCCTCATCATATGTACAAATTTGAACCCAAAGCGCAAAATATCTCATACGTTGTGCTGGAAATCATCCATGTAAATGTTTTTCCCGCCATTGCTTCAAAGCTGAAACTGCCTCTGGACCACTAGTGTGGGGTCATTGGTTGCTGCCAACCCAGTCTAACTTTTTCGTCGCCTGTGTGCATGTTTTTCGCCGCCTAAGCGATTTAAGCGATTAAATTGCTTAGGCGGCGAAAAATACACATGCAGGAGGCAAAAAAGTTCGACTGCAAAGGAGATTGAATGAAATTCTAACCCCCTTGGTTGCTGCTACGTTTAGATGCGCCTGGAGGAATAGAAGGCATAATGGTTGTATCATATTTTCTTTGCATGCGTAACGTAACTGCTGGAGCACCGCAGTTGCCACGTCACTTACACTCTATTATAATATTTTCTTTAAACTCCGACATCCTGTTGCTCAATTATGACATGACGACTCCAAATACGTAAGTCATTTGAGCAGAAATTTTTCTGAATCACTCGACTGGGAAGCAGATTTTTCCCATGAGTTGGAAAGTTCCTTAAATGCTGCATGCACACAATGTGCTTCTGCACACCGTGCAGACTTTGCTCACAGCAGAGCGAAAGCTTCAGTGAGAAGAGACGGGAGATTCAAATTGAATTATTCTGTCAATAAGAAAGACATCGATGCACTACATTCCTATTTACTTCCATAAAACTTGGGTTGAAATCGATTCACTTTTTCGTATTAGATTTATTTTTTATTAAAAAGTTAAATCGATTTCACTTTTTACAAAGTTCGCTTGATCATTTACATTACTTCCTTACCTGTGGAAAATAGATGAATTATTTTAGAGAGCAGTTGTTCATTTGTCATCAATAAAATTTCTGAGCAATATATTTGTTGCATCGAAACACGTCGTGAGAACCATATAATTAGCATCAAAACACGTCGTGAGAACCATATAATTAGCATCAAAACACGTCGTGAGAACCATATAGGTAGCATCAAAACACGTCGTGAGAACCATATATGTAGCANGAGTGCACAGTGATGATGGACAGTCAACGAGTTCGCAGTGATGATGGACAGTCTCTTAGTGCACAGTGATGATGGACAGTTACTGAGTACACAGTGCTGATGGACAGTCACAGAGTGCATAGTGATGATGGACAGTCACAGAGTGCATAGTGATGATGGTGCAGTCACCCATTACTAGATAAAAGAAAAAAACACCATGAAATAAATCGTCTGCAGAGACGGTTTACGGGTTACGTGTCTGCGCAGAACACGGAGGGAGTCCAGACACAAGTGAAGTTTTCCTGTTGAAGCAGCTCAGTAAAATAAGTTTACCCCTTAATTCAAAAAGCAAGATGTACTCTGTGTTAGCTCCCAGTGAAACTATACGGTGAAATGAAAATATAAAGTATTCATTTTCCCGTTAGAAACAAAAACATAAGGAATACATGTTCCTACTATAAAGAAAAATATTTAGAATGCATGTTCCTGTTTTCAAATATTATAACTCACCTTCGAGTAGAGTGTAATGTGACGATGAGATGGATTTTAGAGAATGAAATTTTCGACGTTTGTCTCACCGAGCCAAGTAACGATGAAAATAGCGAATTAGAGATTCAAAGTTTAAATACGAAACGATTCTCCAAACAGCAAACGAGATAGGCAGAGCAATGTAAAAAAATTTGCTCTGGTAGAAATAGTTATCATCAAAATTTAGAAGCACTTCGACCGAATATTGATGATTTGACAAAAATTTATGAATTGGTTTGATGGAAAAATTTGTTATAATGTTTACTGGACTGCAAAAAAAATTCATCTAGTTTCAAAAATTTCTGCAGCTTCTTCCAGAAATGCAATTAAATTAATTTGTATTCGAAAAAGTTATAAAATTCAAGATATTTTGGGCATTCAGATCAGCTTAATTGTCTGTAACTTGAACAGTATCATTGCGTCAGTAGAAATACTATGAAAATAACTACAAGTGTACTATTATCTCTTTACATTTTTAAGGCTCCGAATACTTTGGCTTTTATGTTTATATTCACTTATTTATGATTCTAAACTGACATTTTTAATAAAAATCATTTGCTTTTTATATTGTGGACCTAAAGCTGTTTTTGTAATATGGCCTCGCAGCTACTTTTCCTGTTATGGAACTTAAGAAATTTTTGGGTTATGGACCTGAAGCTGTTTTGTTTGTTATGGACTTGAAGCTCTTTCTGGGCGTCGTGAACCTGAAGCTATTTTTTTTAGTCATGAAACGTTTCCGTATCATGGACTAGAAGATGTTTTTTTTCACAGTGGAGCTGAAGCAGTTTTATATTGCATTCCAGTAAGCGCTGTTGTTTTTCTTAGATGATTTCAATCTTGGATGATTCATTCAAAGCAGTTGGGTCTCGAAAAAATAGTTATATTCTGCTCTTTTCACCTCACATAGTTTGTTTTCTTTATCATTGTACACCTTTATTTCCCTATGCATAGTATGGCATATACATGATTTATCCGTATGTGTCATTTAGAGTTATATTACCATACATTGCAATTTTTCCATTATATTTTAATTATAATCATCTTAACCACAAGCAATTCCAAAACATTTTTTTCTATTTTCAGAAACCAATTGCTCCCATATCCTTGTACGTATCAATTTCACGTTATATAGCAATTTCCAAATATCGCGCGATATTTTCAACAAAAATCGCTGATAAGCCTGCGGAGAATTGGATTTCAGCGCCAAGTGACGATAAAAGCACATGTCTGCAGCGCTACATCAATGCAATGCTCGCGTGACCGGCGCTGTTAAGTCGCACGCTTCTGATAACCTCCGCACAGGTCGACAGTATTGAAAAGTGTCCCTGTCGGTGACAATACCAGGCCGCGGTATCAGGTGGCGGGTAGTTTAGGACCTACAAATATCGCATATACCAACAACAACCGTCAGTCTGGTACGCCGAAAGAAGTTAAGCTTTTTAAACGTGTCCTGAACAACTGTGACGAAGGCTTAGCTTTAAATTTTGGCGCACTAGTGCAGATTTATCTCCTATATTCAACCTTTGTTTTTACCATGTCCTCACAGCCAATTGATGATAGATTGCAAGGCGTGTTCTCGTAGAAGAAAACAAAAGTGGGTCTATTCGGTTGAAATGGTGACTGGCATAAAATGGTTGTAATTGGGACTCTCATAAAATGGTTGTAATAGTGACTATCATAAAATGGTTGTAATAGGGACTCTCATAAAACGGTTGTAATGGTGACTATCATAAAACGGTTGTAATGGTGACGTACAGGACGACATGATGACTGTCCCTTATACTGTTTAATTACGGTGAGACTGACTTCACTATGTGAGGCCAAGATTCAGGAAAAAATGCGACAAAGAAAAGGAGATGAGAGGGGAATAAAAACTGACGCAAGTGTGAGGAATTTGACATTCAGGTTACAATTTGTCAAAGTTGCCTTCATGGTGCGCTCTCAAAAGACCGAAGTGGATGAGAGACAGTATTTGTTCAACATCCGATGAGTGATTGCCATTTGACTGGACGGGTGCAAATGTATTATAAAATTGTCTAGGCAATTTAGTGAACGAGTATAAAAAGTGTTTTATGAAATGTTTTGGTATTTGAGGGGATGGCTGTAAGTGAAAGTGTCCAATGAAATGTCAAAGAATTTAAATGATCGGCTGCGAATGAAAGTGTCCGATGAAATGTCAAGGTATTCAAATGAACTGATGTCAATGAAATTAGCGCTGTTTTGATTACTCGAGGTCATTTTTGAACTGCGGCTGTAGCTTTGTGATGTATCTATGACCTGTTTCTATTATATAGTGTCATACATTTAGAAAAAGCTTCTGAGTAATCAATTCGTTGTACTGTAGGTGTGTAGGCAGGTTATTTGAGAAAATTGAAGGTAGTTCAGAAAAATAACGACGCTATCATGAACAGTCACACTTGTGAAATATTCAGAGAACCAAAAAAAGAATGGCTTTTTGTCTTTCTTTAAGGAAGGTAAAATTTACATTCTAAAAAGGTGTCCCAAAAGTGTTCCGTGTGTTTACACCAACGAATGTTTCAGATTCCTTTAATAGTCAATGCAGAAGTCCAAGCAAAGATTTTTTTTCATAGTTTGAAGGGGAAAAATTTGAAATTATTTGACTGAAGTGATTCTCAGTTTGTTGCAGGGATTCTTACATCGTGTTTTTCACAACCGTTATTGCTTTGAGCACCGTCTGAGTCACGAGAAACTTTTTAGACGGACTTCAAGTGCGCAAAATATTGGGAACTTTTCTGTGAAATGGATTCTGCGCTTCAACTTTATTTTTTGAGCCATTCTCTTATGAAATAATCTTGCTGCATGTTCTTATTCTCAGCGACACTGTTTTATGTTATTATTTGTAAAAAATGTGGAGATTTCGTAGACAAATTTAGTTATCACCAAATTTAGAGATGGTCAGTCTGATGGAGTACCTCTGCAACTTGATACCAATGAAAATATTTAATTTTGAAAGTTCATTAATTGCTCTCGCAGCCACGCTAAATTTTGGCCAGTTAAGCATAGTAGTCTTGTGAAGGAAATAGAATATATTCTCGGGATTTAAACCATGTGTGAATTCCAAACATAGTAATTGCATTGCAGCTCTTACCCCAAAAACTGTGCAAGGCGTACAATTTATCCAGCATTCCCATCGCCTAGAAGTGCATTTGTAGTGCATAACTCTAAAAGATTAGCATGTAAAAAATACGAAAAGAGTGTGGAAATTAGCATGTGAAAATTTTCTCAACGGTAATGTTTCTTTGGCTGATACAATTGTGTAGAAGGTATTAACTTGAAGTACTTTCTTCATAACTTTTTAGCATGAAGTTTAAGAACTTTTTAAAAACTTGACATTGAATAAAATGCTTTAAAACCAAGCATGTGATCCCCATCTTGTTCAAGAGACAGAATTTTTTCAAAATTAGACACATTTTCCGGTTATAAAGAATATTTATTTCCGAAGCAGAGCATTCGGATGTAAGTTTCCTCTCTCTGTGTAATGGGAGGCTAGCGGGTGAGGCAGGGATGTTGGAGCAGGCTTTAATAGAAAAAAATATTTTTCTATAAGTTATCATGTTTCAAAATTTTAATGCGAACTTCAGTAAAATTTATGGAATATCTGATGAAGTTAGTCTTTATCATTAACATTTCTAGTTTGATAATTGAATACCTATTCTTATTTTGACAACTGCAAAAGCATTGTTTTAACACTAATATTGGAACAGTGGAGCAGAAGATTTTTATTCCGTATAGTGACTTAATCACGGTGACTATACTCTCAAGCTTACAAAATGATAAAAGTTCTATACAACATTCAACGTAATTATAAAATGCGTTCAATCAAGCGTAAGAGAAGCGTTTAAACCATGAACTGGGCATTCAATTTGCAGACAGAATATGCTAGAAGTATTCCTGTGCTACAGGTATATAAGATCAATACATCATTTCGCGGTGTGTTTTGCATCCCATTGCCTCTGGATTTCTTTGTGGAATTCGTTTTCGTTCGTGTTCTATTTTCCGAATTTGGTAATTATTTTTCGCCCCTTATTTTACACAATTTTTGTGTTCTGTCAATTTCCAGCTTCTCTCCTTTTTAAATTTTCCTACTCCTCTCGCTTTTAACTAATTTCCATGATCGTTTACTTATACTTTCAATAATTTTCTGTTTTTCTTCATTTCTAATTTTTCTGAAATAAAATTTTCTTACAACACTAATTTTCCTTCAGTTGTCTTTATTCATCAATTCTTTTTCACTTTCATTTCCTATTTCCATTCATTCATAATTTTCTGAAATTTCTCACAGCCAATTTTTTTCTTCCACTTGTGCTTCATCTCAGCCGCAAAATTTTGTTGCTCACCGTTGCACAAATAATTAGTTTCAAAACGCCTGCTTTTACGTACAGTATATTTTGAATATTTTCACCACCATTCATCTCGCCATGAAACTGAGGCTGGCAACAGTTTCGTTTGAATTCAATTACAAAATGTGACCGCAAATTATCGCAAATTTATTTCCATGTACTCCTAAATGTATAAACCTCAAATTCTTACCCTCTAAAATTCATGCACATGCTTTTAGAGTCACTGGACCAAGGTAAAGAAAACAATTTTAGTCAATATTTTAGGCTTTACAAACTGGTGCAGGTCAACAGCACCTGCAAATCTGGAGCAAAACACGAGCGTCAGGTCCATGAACGCTGTCTGTCGAGACTCTGTTGAAACGTTCTGTCCACTGCTTCAATTTGTTTGCGAGGGAGAGTGGCGTGAGATTTGCCAAGGTATTACAAAGGCTATGACGTGTTCTATATTTTATTTGCTCTGAACTCAGCAATCTTGATGTAGCACGAACACGTGTCGGAGAAACACTTGTCAAATTCTTTGGAGAGTGATAAGACAGGTTCAAATTCGTAAAGACAGGTTCTGTGTCTTATTCAAGACAGCTAGATTAAGGAAATTGTTCACAGATGATCATGAATAGCACGATCGAGAACCTACATGTATAGAGGCTGATGTGGTGTATCATGTTGATAAACTATCTTATCTGGTAGTTTCCAAGTTGAAAATACGCTTGACTTCGTAGAACCAACACGTAGATTGGATTGTGTTCTTTGAAGGAAGCAAAATACAGACAAATGAAATTTCTTTAAAAACGCTTTAGCCACTCGCACCATAGTGCTTCCGACGTTGTGAATCAAATCAGCCTCGCGTGAAAGTCGAGATCACATGATAGGTTCACGCCGAGATCACATGATAGGTAAGTGAGGTGAAGTGCAGTTAGTAACTTGGTGAGGAACTCTTGAAAGTTTGAGTCATTTTGGAGTCTGTGCGCAAATACTTCTGAAGCATGAGCAGTGACTGAACAATGGTCACAATATACGTTAAAAATTATAACACATCTTACTAATGTGTCATGAATGCTTATTGATTAGGAGTGAATAAAATATGTGAAGTTAACTAAAAGTAGGAAACCAAGGGCTTGAGTAGACGGATATAAGCACGAAAAAATTTCAGGAACGGATGTTTACTTAACGCACAAGCAATAAAATATTCCTAAGCAATCACAGAACTTTATGTGCGAGCGAATTTCTCAACCGCGTCAGCAGGTCACGGATTTTCTTCTTCGAAATAGAAGCAATTTTGAATGTTTAATCATTCCGGCTTCAATTTATGTCACTGTTGACCTCACTGATGACATTATTCGCATGTTTCAGTACTTAACTCCATGAGGTGTACTGCCACTTATTTGCCTCGAAAACAATCGCGCTTGACTTGAGGCAAATTATTCGTCAGTCTTGTCTATGGAACCGGCGCTGTGAAAGTCCGAACGCTTCGATCTTTATACTTAATTTGGTCTCGTAAAAACAGAACTTTGTATCGGCGCGCACGCCTGGGGCGTTGTGGCGGAGGTGGAGGTATTGCGGGCTCTGGGGTTGGTGTTGGGATCTTGTGGTGACCACTTGTGGTGACCACTTGTGGTGACCACTTGTGGTGTCCAGTTGTGGTGACCACTTGTGGTGACCACTTGCGGTTATTTGAAACAAAAATACCCAAGAACTTTTTACGGCTTCGCTAGTATTAAATAATGTGGCATAGAATTCAAAGTCTTTAGTCCCCAATTTTATCTCCAAACCATTAGGATGTCTTCAAACGCCTGCTAGCCGCTTCCAATTTACCATGCCACCCATTTATATTAATGCTCTCGCTAGTCATTACTTATATTAGAAAATGCAAGGTGTCTCTTTAACTAAATAAATAAATCAAAAAGTAAATTTGTATATTTTTTGAACCAAATTCCTCCTATGCTATTACAATGGGAATCTCATTGATCACATTAAATCAGTTAGCCCGACTTTCTTCCACGCTCTTGAAAATGCGTGATGACCGTATCTGGGATACGAGTTCCACCAGTGCGCAGGTATAAAAATGTTTTTAATCGCGGGAACTATTAGGTTGGATGTATTTGTTGGTCATCCTGTCAGCAAAATTTGTCTAAAGAAAATATCGAATCCTGTCATTTTTGATGGGCCGTGTACACTAGAAATAACCAATGCAATTTATAATTCAAAGTCTCCAGTCCCCAATTCCATTTCCAAACGGTTCCGATGTGAGGTACATTGTCGATGTTCTCAGTCTTTAAACGCGGCTGCTCGCCGGTTCCAATTTAGCACACAAACCTGACATCAGCAACAGGGCGGTCTGCAGTAACTCTCCTGCTCGAATGCCAGGGAATCTTCGACTGTGTGGACCGGAGAATTTCCTGGTTCCTGGAGCTATTGAACTTAACGTTTTATCATTGCTTGAATAATGGAGGTAACGTTAGATATATGTACGTATGTACGTGTATAGTAGCATGTAACTTGCACTAATGGAGCAAAAAATGTGGCATTTAAAAGCTTATTTTCTTTATAAAATAACGGCTGTAACCGCCGAATTTTGTCTTGCACCCAAGTTACAGAACCGTTTAGACTAGAACAGAATCTACGCGACCGTTCATTTCTTTCGCATATTCCAGAGTGTTTAGGCTTTGATTTTTAATGCTCTTCAGTGTAATTCTGCTCTGAAAATACACGTGATTTCTGTGAGTAAACTCTGGGAAAAGATGCGGTTGTAATTTGGAGTTTACTTTGGTCAGACGAGGAAGTGAGATTGGTTAAAAAACGTCGATTTTCATCCGCTGCAAAATGCAGGTGGAGAAACTAGTCTCAATCTGCAGTTACAGGGAGATTGTGGAATGGAAAAGTCCTGGTAACATAACATTAACTTCTCCCTGCTTGTAAAACGGAAGTTGAAGTTTCTCATCCATCCTGATTAATAATTCACTGCGATACAGAGAACGTTGATCATCAGGTGCTCAGTAGTTTCAGTATTTGTGAGAAAAATGAAACAATTTTCGATTTATTCCTCTGGAAGACACTCAATGCTGTAACTTTCAGTCAAAGCTGCATAGCTTATGTTAGGTTTTATCACGGTCTGCTTGTTAAAAAAAACGAATCTTGCCTATTTGACAGCGTTTCATTGACATTATAATTTCAAATGAATTTAAACATTCAAGTCCAAAGTTGGATCTTGCTGCTCACATCATCGATACGTATATTAAAAAACGTAGTGAAATTCTGCAGCGATAATACTTTCCATGAATCATTCCAATGCAAATTTATTTCTAAGGAAATCACTCGAGTTTGAAGTGACATTATCTGATATTTTATTTAATGAAACAGCGCAAATGGAGTTTCAATATTTTTCTGCAAGTATTTGTTAAAGATAACATTCGATTATAAAAAACGATATATAAGAGAACCTCACCAAATCGTTCAACAGAACACTTCAAGATTCAAAAGCGTTAACCCGGAGATTTTAGTTAAAATGTGCCCAGTTCCAATGTCCCGTATGTGATAAATATTCAGCTGCTCGTCATTCTTTAGGCGAGCTTTAATCCTCTTTCCACTCTTTGCAGCCCCGCGCCCTGCTTCTCGTTTGCCCCCCCAACACGGGGCAGGTTGGGTCAGGGTTCAAATTTGACTTGGCAACAACATCGAGCAGCGTCGATTGCAGTTGAAATGCAATCAATTAGAATCACATCAATTTCAATAATTCGATTCAATATATATACAGCTTATATATTTATTTAGTGTATTTTACGGATTTATTTCAACCATAGGTACAAAAACTCAGAATGACAAACTGCCCAAAAACTCCTTAGTTTTCGAGTTATAAGGACTTGAAGAAACTTTAAAACTTAAAGTAGGATACTACGTGCGCGCCAATGTTAGCGCTAGTCTTGATAGTTCCGACCCCACTGAAGCAGATTTTTGCTAATTTTACAATAAAACCTGCAAGCATTTTACAGTTACGAAAAATATCTGCAATTTGAATCTTGGTCAAGAAATTAACCCCAAGTCATCAATGATAAACTTAGTAGTTATTTCATTAAACTAATAAAAGCCTAATTGTTACAATTTATCAGAAACTTGTCGTCAGAGGTGTTGTAGGATATTAATAACAAACCATAAATTAACGCTCAACTTTTATTTAACAAACTAGTCTTATTACAGAAGGTGTTGAAAATGGCCTTCACTAACCTCGACGCACTTAGAACATCCATCATCGAGTGAGCGCCATTATTACTATAATTGCCGTAGCAATTATGAATAGAAACGTTCTTGGCATTTATTCGACACGCGTTTTCGTTTTTCACTTTATTAAACAAACGGTTTCGAATAGTGAATATAGTATAAAGAGCTGAAACAAAACAATGAACAGATATTAAATTTACAAAGTAAAAACGAATCCAAACAAAGTGAATGACACGAACAAGGTTTCAATGAACAAACATGAAAATTATGCAGAACATGGTAGAATATTTAACCCATCTCCACCCCGGCCGGAAACAGAATGAACTCTGCCAGACCCAGAGTGCCAACCGAAGCCAAATTCGCCGTTAGAAATTACGGAAAAAAAACAAAAGCGGACAGCACTTACAATTACAAACATTATTAAATGCTTAATAGCTTGAAACTGCAGACATTTCTCCTAACCGTAAAATGCAGTGTTTATTGCAAAATTAACAAAAACCTGCTTTAGTGGGGTCGGAACTATCAAGACTGGCGCTAACATTGGCGCGCACGTAGTTTCTTACTTAAAGTTTTAAAGCTTCTTCAAGTCCTTATAACTCAAAAACTAAGGATTTTTTGGCATTTTATTATTCGTGAAAATCGATTTATTTGGAGTTTTTCCATTTATGGTTGAACTATTTTCACAGAAAAAAAACACCCCATATTTTGAATTGAATTTTATATAATTATGAAGTTTATAGCAAAGAAGAACTTTATAATTATTTTAATGACGCGTTTGAAGCCTCTTTGGTGAGGTTTTATTTTCGCTAATAAGCTATTCTGATGACCGTTTTAGTTGTACTCCTATATTTTCCGTTTTAACTTGCATTAACGATACTGGATAGTGAAGTTCTGATATTTGGATTTTTTCTGTTTTTTACGCCATGTCATTGTTTTATTTAGACACCAATTTGAATTCTTGAAGAGGCATTTTGTGATTTTGTCGTGTTTCTATTCACTGTATGTATATTTTTGTTTTTGCAGATTATGACTGGTGATGACCTGAGGCTGGAAACGTTTCAATAAAATGATTTTAAAGTTCTTCTTTGCTATAACCTTCATAGTTAAACTGCTTAGCAGAAAAGATATTCCTAAGTTATATATATGTATATATTTGTAAATATATATATATCATTTAATTCATATATGTACAATTTAATTTAATTGGAATTATTGATTTTTAGGCAATTTCAAATTGTTCCCATTCAACTACAATCGGCGCTGCTCGGTGTTATAAATATATATGTTCTATGCTATGTGCTCGATGTATACATATGTATGGTATATATGTATACATATGTTTAGCATATTTGTATACATATGTGTGGTATTTATGTATACATAGGAATGGTGTACATGCATACATTTGTATGGTATCTATGTATACATAAGTATGGTCTATATGGATACAAATGTATGGTATATATGTGTACATATGTATGGTATATAAGTGTACATATGTATGGTATATAAGTGTACCTATGTATGTATGCTGTGCATGTATACATTGATGTATAGTTGTTATATAGATATATACATATAATTAAATTGGCATATTGTCATTATAAGTTAAGCGATGTCGATTAGTGATGCTGTTTTTCAATGTCGAGGGATAACTTGGAGCGGTCTGATCTGGGCAAGCAAAGAAACCAAACCTTGTTTTATGCTTTGGGACCAAGTTTATTTGAAAGAGATTTGACAGGTGCATCTCAAAGTCAAAATCGTGAGGGAAGATGGCTTCAGTTACAGTGCATTCGTTTGCATGCCATCGGCAAGACTGTTTGATGTGACGTAGCATGAAATTTGCTGTTGTTTGTGCATGGTCTGTTCAAAATATATTCATGAGTGGTTTCAAATTTCCTGACTGTATGGAAACTTGGAATTTATTTGTGTAAAATTTACTTTCCACGACTGAGTTTTTTTCAAAAGTGTTTTGACGCTTCCGAAGAAAGAAACCGATTTCCAATTATATTGAAAATAACGTATTGAAAACACCAACAAACGTGCGACAATGGCTTCAGACACCACATGCTGTGTATAGGGTGGCGCACTTTGACCGCCAGGGTGGTCAAGAATCTAAACCTTTCAACATTTCGACGTCTAAAAAAGATGGAAAAGCCTATGAGAAGCGGAGCTGGTTTTTTCGTGAATGTTTGACTGTATCTCGCTCTCCTGTTCAAAAACTCTAAAATTTAATTTCTAATGGATTCTAATGTGAAGATTGAAACCGCTGAAATCGCTATTAAAAAGTTCAAGCGATATTTGGACTATGAGCTTCAATGTATTGAAAATTTTGTATTTTCTGCGTACTCGACGCGTGCTGCAAGTGGAGGACAGAAATGTTCGACCCGCAACTCGACAATTTATACATGTGTTCAGTATTAATTGTACCACACCCAGTATTAATTATATCAATATTAATCCAGTATTAGTACAGTATTAATTATATCATTTTTTCATTTATTATTACAAAAATTTAATATTTATTTGGTATTTCTTATATACCGGTATGCACAAAGCTTTAGTTTTGTTTCAACACTGGTGCAAACGGCCGGAAATGAAGGGTCTGTTATTCATGGTCATCTGACTGAACTCAACTTTCAGTAAATAAGGCTTTCCCTAGAGTAGAGGAAACCTTAAACTTTTCCTACCATATGGCCTTACTTTGTCAAATATTGGTTTTGTTTGGTCACAGATATTGTCATGTTTCATGAAGTGATGGCCTATTTCATCAAATGTTGGATTTGTTTTTGGAAACAAATTGTTTTGTAAAAAATATTGTTTCGCTTCACCAAACGAAATAGTCCATACATTTCGGTAAAAATAAAACACCTTTGCCCAAATATGATTAGCTTTAATGTGTATATTTCGTTCAACACATTTAACGCTGCGTAAGAAATTGAGAAAAATTAATTCGTTTTCCTGATAAAGAAATAGGACCTTTCTTTACGTTTGAAAATTCTATTAAGCCATTGAATGCCCAGTTGAAACCTAAGACAAATTGCTTTGTTTTCCTAATATAGAGTTCTCGCTTTCACTTCAAATTGAATTGGCGAATAGGAGAGAATTTACGTAAAATAAATCATACTCTGCAAAGTGCGTTCGTTGATTCATCTTCATAGAGCAAAATGAAAGATTAGCATCACGCGATCGCCTGCTAGATAGAGAGCAAGGAAACTGAAAACTCCTTTGCGTCAACACTTCGCTGCCAAATCACGCTGGAACCCCATCATGTTACACCGGGATGCTGCCTGTGTATAACAAATCAACGTTCGATTCTTTGGCGAATAAAAAGAATTTCCTATTTCGCAATCACCAAACTCATGAAGGAGGATTGAATTACAAATTTGTTCGTAATAATACCCGTTCGCTTGAACTTGATTACATTCACATTTAAATTCTCCTACATCAAACATCAATTAGGCATACCTGAAGCAAAAAGTTACCTCGAGATCCTGCCATCGGGTGTTTTTTTCTTATTTTAATGGCGAACAAATGTATCTCTTCAACTTTCTTTGGCATAGGCAGAACAATCAATCGTTTTATATATACACTTCAGCTGCACATTGAGCCCAATGATGCTTCTAATGAATTTCTGAGAAAACTAATCCTCACATAACTAATGAACGACAGTCCCAGGTCGTGGCTTGATTTATTTTCAGGTGCCGTAAATTGCTGATGAAATTCCGGGAATAAAATTCAGCAGAGCGGCAATTTAGCATAAATCAAAAGCAAACGCCGTCTATTTCTGCAGCAGCTGCTCGGCCCTCCATCGTTAGCCGTCTCATGGGAGACTTAATTCTAAAACCAAAGCAAAAATTAATTACGAGTCCCATTTTGTACAGTTACTATTCCCTCGTCATAAAAGCCAAAATTCTATTATTGAATGTTTCGTCATTTAAATTAAGAAAAAATTTTATTTGGTGTTTAAGAAATAACTTTTTTCATCTATTTAGTAATCATGTGGTAGGGGTTAAACAACTAACTTTAAAAATATTTTCTCTGAATATTACTGGCTCATTGATTTGCAAATTGTAAAGAAAAATCTTATACAAACACACACACACACAGGAGGTGAACAACACTTTAAATGAAACATTTCGAACAGACTCGAACATAATACATATTTTATCACGGAATTATTTTTGTTCTGTTCCCTGCTTTAATAATTAATTTGAGCGACTGAACGTGTGGTCCTCGCGTGACTAAAAATCAGTTTTATTTCTAGGAATCGTAAAAAATGTCACGCAAGCCAGTCACTTTTTCTCTGTGAAGAAAATAATAGAGATAGCCACTACGATTTTGTTTTTTCTCGCAACACCTGCGCAGCTGCTAAAATATTGATGACGAAGCAGCAATTGACTTTGCGTGCCCCACAACATTTTTTCTGAACTTTATATGGTGGTGTTCGGGATCCATGTTTAATGTATCGGAATTAAAAATGTATTTCGGGGGTCACATTGCGTTCCTGAACGTTATTTTGAAAAACATTTTGAAATATTTCAGCGTACCAATGGTCGACTTTTGTTGGTTTGTAATGTGGAATTTTGAGCCCCTGATGGGCAATTTAGTAATGTTAAGTTTTTATAAATCAGGCATTAGGACGAACTTTTTTATTTTGTTTCATGGGAAAGAGAGAATCTCAGGTTACACACTCATCATTATTGCACTCCTGCGATGGAGTGAAAATAAATTTAATGTTTGGTTTCGTATGGTCGAATCACGCTAGATTTAATTGTTCCAGTTCATCGCGCGTTAAAAGACGAAGAAAATTACTGATCATCTTTACTAAAACACTCCCTAAAATTCAATATCACTCTATTTCTAAAAAGCAACGTTTCGACGTTCTTACGTCATCATCAGGCTGAAAAATACAGAGTAAATTTAAAGTCACAATACTAAGAAATGCAAATCAAGAGCAAAAAACAAAAACAGAGTCTGACGACATAAAAAGAAAAAATACCTAACACAGATCACATTACGAAATGACTAGAGGCAAATAATTTGTACAAAAGGAAGACTAATCTCTAGATGACTAGTTAAAATTGAGGCACAGCTACGTGTTCAAAGCACCAGAGGCAAGGCCTAAATGAACGAACAAGAGGTTTCAAACTTCTAACCTACAGTCCTATTGAATAGTTTCAGAGCAAAAAAATCTATGGTGTTTTCATTGAGGGACGGTTTGAATTGATGAATATATAAGGCTTCTATTATTTGAATATGTTCTTTTTTAACGACATGATATAAAATTTTGGCATTTGAATAAAGATCTTCGTTTGAGGGTTTGGAACTATGTTAAAGACGAAAGTGATTGAAAATAGAACCTTGGTACTTGTGCGCAGTCAATCTTTGTTTCAGGGTCATCCTAGTCATGCCAATGTAACTTTTATTAAGAGACTTGCATTCTCTTCTATCGCATTTGAACTGATA
>JACJUY010006813.1:23875-43447 GCA_014220935.1 Platorchestia sp. MABIK
GTGCTGTGACTGGGAAACTGTCTTTGATGTATTGGAGACTGATACCGTCATGTCCAACTGCCTTTGTGTTTTTTAATGAGTATAAGATATTTCTTAACTCTGATAAAGCGACAGGACGTGGTCTCCACATGATATCAGCCCTCGACGGTGCAGTTGGGCGTGAATTTTCAATTGACGTTTCACCTGGATTGGTACACACCTCACTGAAAACTTGAGCCCCTAACTTTGAGAAGAATGTGTTGAAATCCGTGGCTGTTGCCAAGGGATTTTCAAAGTTACTTATACGGTCTAAATTTTTATAAGGGGCTACCTCACTAATGATTTCCCAAGTTCGTTTCGGGTTATTTTTAGCCGTTATGAGTTCCTGGTAGAAGTGAGTTTGTTTCGCTTCAGTGATTTTCTTTCGAAGAATTTTTTCATGTTCTTTATATCTCTTGTATAAGGTACTGTTTGATCTATTGTTTTTGTACTCTCGCAAGTTGGCTTTCTTTATTCTGCTCATCTCTTTAATTTCGTCAGTAATCTAAGCAGTCCGTTTTGGCTTGGTTTTTTTGGTGACGTAAGGTGCGCATTCGTCGAGAGCTGCTATGAAGTTCTCGTTGAAAATGGACACTTGAGTGTCAACATCGTCAGATTGCATCATATTTTTATAATACTGCTGATCATTCAGTAGCTAAAAACTCAATTTTCATAAATCCTTGATGAAAACTAAATGAAGGTACGATCCAGTTCATGTTTGCTATTTTTTTCAATATTTACCGCAAGTAAATTCAAATTTGAGTTAAGCTGTTGTTTTACCTGACACAGTCAAAGTGTTAAAAGATCAAAATTGATACAAAAAACATGAAAACCAGAATTTTGAAAAACTAATTCACTTTTCTCCATAAGATTGCTCCAAGCATCATAGAAGTCGCCCGTTTAGGAAATTGTTCTAATTTTGCAAAAATAATATTAAATGAATCCAGAGCATTGTTATCGTTGTTTTTAAAAAAATACATTAAATTAAATCTCGAGGTTCTAAAAGGATTTGAGTGCTACCCCTTAGTCAATAAATGTGCGTTGTAATTGATAATGATAACCTAATTTATGATTATAATGTAATTGCTAATGATAATGTATTTTATGATATAACGATGATGTTATTGGTAATTATAGTGTGATAGATAAGGGTTTAAGAGTTTTCTCGTAATTAATATTAGCTAAATTACAAACAAAGCAACGAAACAGCTCTATTAGAACTTTGTAAATGGTTTCAGAGAAAAAAATCTGAAAATTTACTGAGGCAATTTGAAATTTTCATTGATTTTAACCTCATTTATAGGTATTAGTGAATAAAACCTTAATTATTATTCATTGAAATTATGCTAATCGTTTCGACTCTGAACAAAGACGAACTCGTCGCCGAGTTTTGATGTCAAGCAGCGAAACAATCTACTTGGGGGAAATTACAAAGTTTATGTAGAACTAAATGGAGGGTTCGCGAAAACTTTCGACGCCAGATTTTATCCTTCAGTTTTAATATTTAGGAAGTATGATTTCTGTGTTCCAGACAGATACTAAGGGAATCGCATTGATCATTTGAGGCTCAAAATTAGAAGAAAACTTGCATACATTGGGGGCAGTAGTTTATTTTTAACAAGCTGAACATTGTAAATAAGATCAAATATAACCGTTTTAGATTATCGAGACACTCTAATGCATACGTCTGTACATAAATTAGCAAGTCCTTTTCTAGCTTGCTAAAGTCCCCTTCTGCTAATTGTACTACAGCCTGCATTCAAAGACCATTCAATATTGGTTTCGAGCGTCAAATTGATCAACACAAAAACTACTTGCGAAATAAAGCACAGAACGAAAAAGAATCCTTTTGAGCATCCGAAATCATTCACACGCCAGCATTTGGATAAATACGTGATCTTTCAGCTAACCCGCTTAGAACAAGCCACAAATTAATTAAGTAATTTCTCGCATGATGTGAGACTGCAGCTGCTTTACATAACTTGTGAGGCCCACTAAGACGGAAACGTCAATTTTAAGCGTTGACTTCCGGTCCCCAAACCATAAAGTAATCTGTACGCTTCTTGTCCCATGTAGAAAGCAGAGCCCGCAATCTCCAAGCCGACGAACAAAGAGAAAATGCTCGTCAAAGATATTGATCAGAACCTGAATAAAAAATTGACCCACCTAGGAACACTGGACGCTGGACAAAAACAAAGCTTCTTATGAACACAGTGCGGCTGTGTCAGGTCTTTAAAGTCTCCCTTGCTTCCTCCCGTGCCCCTGTAATTCAAGGGCTATTCCCTGTTTCATTTGAGATCCACGAGAAAAAAAAAAGAAGGTTTTTTTCTCTCGAGCTCTTTCTCGCTCGTCGTTTTTTTGATGGGTGCATTAAAGTTATTAACTTTTCATGGATGGGACGGAGGACCTTCTTCGTTTAAAATTAAGTTCAAGCATTTTTTGTGAGTGTTTTGAAAAGTTGCTGATGTGGCCGCCTTAGCGTTGAGAGAAAATGTCGTTTCTGAGTTTTCTCTTCTTTTCCATTTTCGGTTGCATAGGAGCAAGAAGAGCCAAAAAATTCCACCTGAAATTTCTTCAAATATAGACACACTTTAACAATTCTGATCAATTTGAGTGTGATATGAAAAGCTTAGAAATTTATTTTTGAAAAATGTCTAGTTGGGATGAAAAAATTGTATTGTCCCTAATAAATGCCTAAAAATATTTGACGTTGGCTTACTAAATACCAGAGGTTGTGAAAAACCTCTGAAATTCACTTTCGATGCTGGTATTCCAATAGCGAATATCGCTAGAAAGTTTTCCTACAGGCGATATTCAGGATTATAACAATACGTTTGATGTGAGAATAATCACATCACGTCACGTGGCTTCTTTCTGACATTCCAGTGAGGCCTAAGATCCCTTTGTCAGAAGTTCAATAAACGATGAACAGTATACTTATTGGCTAGCAATAGAATTCTTTAGTCGCTCATCTGTTCTCCCTGCCTCTTCACAAACGAAGCTCAGGAAGAAGTGTCTTCTTATTTCCTTGGAATAAAATGAGTGCTCGATGAAATGAAGCTGTTTAATAAAACGGCGAGACAATTTGCGCAACACTGCAATGGGATGGAAGTGTGCAAGTCATAATGCGGCTGCAAATTTGAAAAAACCTAGAAATTCTTCATTGTCTTTCACACAAAAAATAAAAACCATGATAAGGGCTCCCAATTCAGAGCTGAGTTACGTTTCAATGTAACGTCACGTTTCATTAAACGTTTTGTGGTTTTGGATTAAAAAGAGCATTCATATTCTAGGAAATCAAATTCTTAGGATCTGTCTCTCGTTCCTTCTCATTTCATGGTCTGGCTCAGGCTATAATGCGTCAACAATAATGAGCTGAAGACCTATAGTGAGCTATGTTGAATGTTATGTAGAAGAACGTTGGAAAATACTTTTTGTAATAAGAATGAGTGTCAGTTACAAGGTGTGCTTTTCGAGCTCGGAAACAGCGATTACTTAAAATATTTTGGGGTGAATTTCCAGGAAATTTTAAATGTGAATAACTGAATTCGTTCAACTTGCACGGCAATTTATAAGGGCAGGGATTACTTACTGCTCACATGAGTCGGACATTAATCGATTAAAAAATCAGTTATGATTTAAAATAGACAGTCTAAAAATTTTGTGCCGTTTGATTTCTTGAGATTTTAAATATAACATTTTCTCCTTAATTCAACACAAAGTCTGTCGTTTGACATTTTTACTGAGACACAAAGTTTTTGTATTCTACATTTTGTAGATAAAGAGAAGAAGTCTCCCTCAAATGTAAACGAATTTGTTTTTCGAAAACGGACAAACGTAGATCTGCAACGAGATTGTTTTTCAAAATTAAATTTAAAAAAAAATGAAAAAAATTATTCAAAGGTTTTCAGAAATTTCAAATAAATGTTAAACAATTTTCAAATTTTAAAAAACCATCGTCAACACGAGTGCTGATTGAAAAATAATTTCTTAAAATATTTTTGAACTTGCTGTGTTCACAGTTAGTTTCGTTACATACATACATATATCAGGCCTCTCCTCCCTATGGGAGGGTAGCCGACAGCAGGCCACAATCAACACCCTTAGTCACTAGGATGCGAGAGAGGCAGCACAGGCCGCACCAGAACTGCCAGGATCAGCAGCAGCCCAGCACAACCACCTTCCACAGTCAGGCCCGACAGCCATAGCTGGTTTACCCCGACTGCTTCATTGAGTGCAGCCCCTCCCCCCGCACAGGACAGGTCAACCCCATCACACGCGGACAAGCTCCCAGTACAGCGTCAAAAATAAAATTACCATCTTATGCACTGCCCCCACTCACTTCTGTCCGCAGTCATCCCTCTCGCCCCATCCACAGTCAGACCCCTTTCATACAAAGCACGCTTCACCTCATCCATCCAACTCATCCGTGGTCTACCTCGCACTCTAATACCACTCACTTCCGACATATAAATCTTTTTCACCAGCCGCTCAACATTCATTCTTTCAACATGCCCAAACCATCCAAGCACTCCTTCATCCACTCGCTTGCTCAGCTTTTTGATAACTCCCGTCTGCCCCCTAACCAACTCATTCTCATCCTATCTCTTCTTGTCACTCCGTACATGCTGCTCAAACACTTCATCTCAAACACATCCATCTTCCTCCTCTCAGCTACTCTCAAACCCCAGGACTCTGCTCCATACAACACAACTGGCGCAATCAAGCTTTCATACAGTCCCCTCTTAGCATTCATACTCAAACTCCTGCATTCAAAAACTTTCCTCATTGCACCCAATGTCTCACAGCCCTCACTCACTCGATGTCTCACTTCTACTTCCATACTATCCTTAACAGCCACATCCGACCTGAGGTACCTTAAATGCTCTACCTCTTCTAACACTTCACCATTCATCCTCACATCCAAAGTTCCAAACACTCCACCTCTTGAACATCTCATCACCTTACTTTTATTCACATTTATCCTCAGTTTACGTTTTTCGCACACTTTACCAAACTCTGCAACCAGTCTCCTCAGTTTTTCCTCTGAATCAGCCACAAGCGCTGCATCATCTGCAGACAACAGCTGACACACTTCCCAATACCATTTCGTCCCACCAACTGCGCACCTTTTCCCAACACTCTGGCATTCACTTCCCTCACCACACCATCCATAAACAAATTAAACAACCACGGCGACATCAAACATCCCTGTCTCACACCTTTCATAACTGGGAACCACTCACTCACCTTATTCCCTACTCTCACACATGCTCTGCTGTCAATGTAGAAACTCTTGATCGCATTCAACAGTCTCCCACCCACTCCATACAAGCTCACAACTTGCCACAGAGCCTCACGGTCCACTCTGTCATACGCCTTCTCTAGATCCATAAATGCTCAATATACATCTTTACCTTTTGCTAAGTATTGTTCATTTACCTGCCTCACAGCAAACATTTGATCCACACAACCTCTGCCACTACTAAAACCACATTGCTCTTCAGCCAACACACGGTCCGTCATCACTCTCACTCTTCCAATTAAAACTCTTCCATACAGCTTCCCAATGACACTCAGTAGACTTATACCTCTAGAATTACTGCACTCATACCTGTAACCTTTCCCATTGTACAACGGAACTACACACGCGCTACGCCAATCTAACGGCACTTTACTAGCCCCAAAACACACATTAAATAAACGTACCAACCATTCTACAACCACATTTCCTTCTTTCTTTAGACATTCAACCGTGCAACCATCCATACTTGGTGCTTTCGCATTTTTCATCACATCCAACGCACCTTTCCCTTCTACACTTCTTATTCCACTTCTATTAACTTCACCAAACACAGGCATTCTNTGCATCCTTCACTCTTGCCTCACTCTCCGCCTGTCCTTTCCTAATCCTCTTCACTTCCTTCCAGAAGTTTCGTTAGTTTTTATAATTATATACATTTCGATCCGATCGTCTCAAATGGTAAAAAATTTTCGAGGGCAACTCATGCAGCAAACAATTGATACACAAACCAAAAAAATCACCTGTGTTTTGCTTCAATATTGACGCCCAGCGTGTAGTGTTTCTTAATGATTTGTTGGGGCTGAGAACTTTCCGCTACGTCAGTTTTGCATGGACAAAACACCGCACAAAATGTTCGTGCTTGTGTGCTATAATATTATTTAGATACCAAACGTCACAAAATATTGCGTGCAATAATTTCATTTGGACACAACACTACGCAAAATATTGTGCCTGCAATAATTGTATTTGGACAGCAAATTGTACAAATTATTTGCACATTACAAAACGAATAATGTACTCTCTGTAATTTGCTCAATTCTTAGTATGTCAACAGTATTGATTAATTACGTTCAAAGAATAAATTGAAGCGAAATATCCCGCATGTGATGCTGTTTATCATTTAGTGCCCTATGGCATGGATATTGAACTCATTATCAGACCATGAATCAACTCTGAAAATATTTTGAACGTCTTTGCCCAATCAATATTTTAAGAAATCTGTAGCCGCAAGAGATAATATAACTCAAACCAACGTCATTCAGGAGACAGCTCACAACGCAATAAGTCATTTATTTTTTAACCATTTACTTGCTCATCTCGTCTCTTGATGAAAAACACTTTCTGTTAGCTCTTCAAGTGAATTTCAAAGACGCTCCAGCCTCTTGAGACTTTTCCAGTTAGCGTGCAGGTCTGATTAACAAAGGCAAGCGTCCGATATCATACAAAGGCAAGTCCAGCCTTTCGGTTCAAAGGAAGTCGGCAACTTTGGAGGCCACTTCCGAGGCAACTTTGTAGCCTCAGGTGCCAGCGCAGGTCGTCAGTAAATAATTCAGCGGTGACTTCATTCATGCACGGAAAGACCTTCTTTTGACTGCCGTTTGCTGCCGGAATCGAATCATGCTTGCTCGCACTGCAGCAGAAATTGCAATGCTGGACATCAAGTTGCTCCTCAGTCGAATTTTTCCTGAGTCGCTTGCGCGAAAAAGAAGCAGCGAACACCATTACGAAATAGAATACACTTCAAATGCGGGATAAAGTATTTCCATCTCGATTCTAATGAAAGATTAATAGTGTAGGATCCGGCACTCCATCCTGCACTTTTAGGCTTCCACAGCCTTCTCAAAAATGCAGGATTCACTGTCGCACCCTGCAATTTAAATTGAGCTGGATCGCATACCTTCAGTGCGCGGTACCTAAACACCGTTTTGCGGCCTTCTTTGTTCCTTAATAATTTTACCCTAAATTTGTCATGACCCTAAAGTCGTATAAAGTCTATGGTATAAATATTTTGATCGTATGAACAACAAGAGTAAAAGAAGTATGAACTTTTTTCTGTATTCTCATACTGTGAATTCCGACTGTAGGAGAAAATATATGACGATTATTTTTTCTCACATGATATTTTCCAGCAGGAGGAGAAAGCACTTGAGGAATATATTTTCTCGCATGATGCATTTCAGCAGTAGGAGAAAACGCTTGAGGAGCGTTTTTATGGACATTGAAAATACATTTCAAGCTTCGCGGGACATTATTTCATTGCACATCAAAATGTGTTAATGATGACCAAGTGCCTATTACGGAAAAGTGAAAGTTTGTGATGTTAAACGACGCTATGTGGCCTCTTATGCGAGAACAGCTCGTTCAACTCAAAGTTGTGGTATGTTGCGTAATTATCGCACCTTAGACAGCCGTGCGTAATAAAAAACTTATCGTAACTCAAACAGTAGCGCCAAAAGAATTAGCTCATCGTATTTTTGACATCGGTGCTAAAACACACACTTATCGTACCTCATGCACCCGAACCGAAAAATTAGCTCATCATACGTCAGATACGCGTTTCAAAAACAAGATTTCATTGTATCATGGGCACCAGCGGCTCAAATAAGTAACTTATCTTTCCTCAAAAACCGTGCCATGTGATAAATCAAGTGTTCTTTAGACACACATGCCCTTTTACTTTCTTGCTGTCATCTATCCACTTTCCCACTTTCTTTTCTTGTTCTGCGGCAGCCAGTTAGTTCCATAGCTCAGAAGAGAGACCCCTCATACTTAGTCTTCCATGAGGAATATTATTTCAATAGATATAAGTATACATAAATTTGTTATAAATTAGTACGCAAAAGTTGGTGAAAAATTTAAACTGTGAGAAAAAGAATCGGAACTTGCATTTCACATGCAGCTGATATATGAAGCTATTTTAGCTTAAGCTCTCAATGTTTTTACATGAAAAATGCAAGATGTTGCACGTGTGTGTGGGAATAAGGAATATTCCGTCACATGACAGCTCATGTTTCACTTTCAGCGAAGAATTCATCGCACTTTGCGAGAGCTGAGCCCTGTAGCATATTTTCTCGCTTCGTCGCACCGAGCTCTGACCGTCGCTGCACTCGACAATAAAGCCGGTAATTTCTTCACTGAAAATTCAATGAACGAATTTAAAAACGCAGATCAAACATTTGAAAAATTAGCAGCGCGTGCTTGCAAAGAGATTTGAGCTTGGCATTTTGTAGCGTGTCTACTTAACAAACATAACCGTGGGTGTGTGTTGTTTACAGCATGACGTAGTAAATTCTGCAGCATTTAGGAGTCAGCATGAAAAGAAAGAAATTAAATGAGGTACTTTGTTTTTCTGATTAAGCTTGAGCAAAAACAGTGAACACAGCTCAAATAAAAATTATGTTTTCTAAAAATTTACTTATACTCCACAGTAACGATGTGAATAAAAAGGTAATACCATAGTTTATTTACGTTTAATTTTAAAATTTTATAGACGCAGAATGAGTATGAGAGAGTGAAGGTGATGGATAAAAATTGAATGTCTTGATCGACGTTAATTTCTCAATTTAATCAACAGGATGACTTCTAGTATCTCCAGTCTCCTCCCATTTTTCATCACTGTCTTCTAATCCTATCATGCGGAGATTTAATTTTATCTAAATTTACGAGAACCAGAGATAGGGAATCATAAAACTAGAACCCGAGATAAGAAATTGAAGGCACATGGGTCAATTTTAGGGAGCGCTCTGAAACTTGCGGTAAAGTCATTAGCTCTGGAAAGTTTGTCGCATGCCCCCGTCCGCAAACCTTCCTCGGCCCGCAGAACTGACCACTTCTGCAAGTTAGAAGTTCTTGTATGACTCTCGAAGAGAGAGCAAAGGACATTTGGCCGACTCAAAGGCCCTCTTAATGAAGAACAAAATTCTACGACGCCTTTGCACTGCCGGGAAACTTTTTCGAAAGGAAGCCTCTTCTGTTTGTCGGAGTCGGGTCTAAATAATAAGATAAGCTCCAAAGAAATATGTGTTGTTGTCATGGAACGCGTTTTCGCTATCAGGCCGTCATCAGTGGTAAAAAGGGATTCACGCGCGTGAAAATCGAATTGGATTTAAATAACCTTCGGTAAGCTGGTTCAGTTAAGAAATTAATTAATCAAGCAGACCAAAATGAATGACACGCTTAACTTAAAATAAACTCAAGGATTTAAAAGTTCCCATCGTTGTTCAGAGATGAACGTAAATTTTACGTTTTAGCAATATTCCTACGTAGATGCTCTGATAAATTTGATGCAATAGCTGGCGTCCTGAAATCATTTCCATTGATAAGAGCTGACTGTTTTGTGGAAGTGAATGTAAATAAAATTCTTAGGTGAACATATGACCGGAGATATTTCATACCCTCGACTCCGGAGTATTTTTGAGTAAACCTCCGTATTGAGATGCCAGTCCTGTACAATGGCAGGAAACAAACTAGCAGAAAAATTAATTTTGTTCAATAAAGGAATTTTCAAGCTACTGCCTCGGACATAAAAATTCAACTGTAATTGTGAAGTTCTGTCTCTGGTTTTGCAGTTTGCGACCGAAAATAAGTGCAATTGGAGTACGCAGTCGCGCAGATTTGAAAGGAGGCCTGACCATTTGTGATTTGAATTTCAAAATCTTTTAAAAAGTCTAGACGTAATTTCAAATGATATTTGAGAAAAGCCAGCAGACGAAAATAATTGAAGAATTAAAATTTTAAGGGCCCTGTTCAACAAACGAGTACAAATTGTTTACCATGAAAGAAAATTTGAAAATTTTTCGAAATTTCGCGGCATGTCGAAAAGAAGAGAGCACTTGGCACGTATTGAAGGGTGTGTTGTTACTGTGCACTCTGAGGGATTTTCAAATGATTGTGTACGTACAACTCATATTATTCATTCTTTCCAAATCGTTTAAATGATTACTTTCACGGACTGAAAAGGTGTCTCGGTTTTCAAGTAATTGTCAAAGATCATTTGTTCATGTTAAAGAATAACGATTCAAAATATTCGTATTGTTATGATTGCTTAAGGAAATTAATGGGGGTTAATTAATCAAATCGAAAATTAAGAGATTATAATTTTATGAATCACTGAAAAATGCACCAAAACTTTCATAGAAATCATTCATGCTCATCTCTTGAAATGTACTTAACACTAAGCAAATTTTCATATAATTTCCAACGGAATTCAGCGCTCAGCCTAAACTTGCCGAGATATCAACTTTTGGTATCGTTGATACGACCAAACATATCGTATCACAATGTCAATCCCCTATGCAAACTTTGCCAGATCCTTAGGTACTCTGGGCGACCACGTCACAATAGAGGAAACAAGATAGGTTCAAACCAGTCTTTTTTTCGCTGACGGTGTGGTTCTGCTGACGTCACGGCAATGAACCAATAGCAAGGCTCATATTGCATCTGGTAGCACTGCTGCTCCCAAATCTGGCTCCACTATTGGCCTAACGACATGACGTTTAGGTGACGTCATAAAGTTTGTTTGAACTAAGCCTTGATATGGGCTAGCCAAACAAGAGGAGGTGTATTTTCTCCCATAGAAATGACCCTACCTTGTTTCCTTAAACCGTGGACCATGTATACTTCTAAGCTTGAGGTACTGTGTAAGGGGAAGACGGAGCTATAACAATGGCAACTAAATCTTATCTTCCGGATTTCACGTTCATATTCTCTTCAGTAACCCAGGGCTGGTAATTTAGTATGAAGTGGCAGCACATTAATGTAAATGAACCTTTTTTTGGAGGTCGTAATGACTAAATGTTTCCAAATTTGTAGAGGAATTCAGAAATGAAGATTATTGTGTAACCTCTAGTGCATGATCTCACGTCAGTGACTACACACTGATATAAGTAAGCCTATTTTGGATGTCCATATGATTTATTGTTTTAAAATCGTTCAGAAATTAAATAGTGACGGTATTTTGTCTTACATAATAAGTGATTCAAGAGCTAATGTACAATATATCCCCTATGGATGAAACCAATTAAATCCGACATTCCAAACCTGAGAAACATGGCTACACGAAAATAGCGCCCATTATAGTGAAGTAAAGCCATCATAAGTTCACCTTTTCTCCAGCTCGAGTCATTGCGCCGAAATTCTCTAATCAGCTAAGTTGAGAGTTCGGCTGCAAGTCCGCGTGTGAACTTTGAAGAGCAGGACACTGTAGCTGAGGCGACAGTCAAATTTTGCTATACGGAGCTCTCAAGTCGAATATATGACCAGCGTTGTCTGAGTCTTAAGCTTTAATGACCTCAGTAACTCGGAGTGATGACTTCACCTTGCGTCTAGCTGTATGATTCGTCGAGAGCTTCCTGGCCTCGCAAAGCCCGCATCAGGGAGAAGGTCATCATTACGCCGCCCAAGTTTGGAGCTAAGTTTTAAACCTCTTCTGACGGCAAGAATGCACGCCATAAAGGCAAATTTAAGACTTGCGAACGGGGCATTTCATTCACCGAATTTTCTAGCCGAGTAAATGCTGGCTGATAGTTTTCATGGGCAGGAGGTTAAAAGCTGTGTGTCCTGAAAGTGCTGCGCGCCCGATTGTTGGTCGACGTCGAGATTTCGTGTTTTTTTCACGCTTATCTCGCAATATACTTTGACAACTTATCCATTGAATTCTCCTTGAGATTTGCAATATGTTTTGAAAATTTATTAACTGAACTCTCCTGTGGAGTGGCAATGTTCTTTGAAAATTAATGTATTGAACTCTGTTTGTGAGTTTTCAAATTACACGTGCATGTAATTTGTAAGTGCAAGGTTATTCGATTTTTACATCTTCTTCAATAGATACTTTATTCAATGGATGGACAAAAAATATGGCGTGGAAACTCAACTGCGCCTTTGTGAAAATAATTAATATAAATACTGAATACAAATAAATTTACGCCCTGAGTCACTGTTTGTTAAATGTAGACTTGCAGAATTGCATTACACGTTCAAGTGTGCCCTTGTAAACGGTAACTAAAATTTCTCCACACTCAGTGAAATTTTGTTAAACTTATTGTTCATTGAAAAGGCTAGCTTATTTTCCCTCAAAAGCATAAGGCTAAGACCATTATTTATGTGTTTGAAATTGTGCTTCTGAACAACGAACGAGAAAATTGTAAATTCTTCCATTGTTTTTTCAAAGTAGTTCATTCGTTTAGAAAGATGAGTATTACTTATAAACAACATAAATACAATGAGAATAATGCTGCGCTGGCTTTTTTCTGCAGGCAGCATAGGTTGTTGGAAATTTTATGCTCACTTTGTTTTTGTTTCCTCAGTTCGGTCTGAAGTTCGGTCTGTCTTTACCGTTTGTTTATTGCCTCTTACTGAAATTAATCGGAGACTCGGTGGCCGGCCAGACTGAGCGTTTGACATGAGACATTCTGTATTCCAATGCTTGGGTTGGCGCAGCTCCTTGCCGTTGTATAAAGTAGGCAAAATGATACAAACTTCTCGTACCAGCGAAACTTGTGCTAAATACTAGTTTATCGTACCGTATACACCTCTGCTGGAAACTTGCCAAATACTAGCGTATCGT
Organism: Platorchestia sp. MABIK; assembly: GCA_014220935.1. Taxonomy (NCBI): domain Eukaryota; kingdom Metazoa; phylum Arthropoda; class Malacostraca; order Amphipoda; family Talitridae; genus Platorchestia; species Platorchestia sp. MABIK. The sequence goes on from JACJUY010006813.1 coordinate 36,763, forward strand.
ACCGTACACGCCTCCGCTGGAAACCTGCTAAATACTAGATTATCGTACCGTATACACGTCTGCTGGAAACTTGCTAAATACTAATTTATCGTACCGTACACACCTCTGCTGGAAAGTTGTTAAATGCTAGCTTATCGTACCGTACACACCTACGCTGGAAACCTGCTAAATACTAGCTTATCGTACCGTATACACCTCTGCTGGAAACTTGCTAAATACTAGTTTATCGTACCGTACACACCTCTGCTGGAAAGTTGTTAAATGCTAGCTTATCGTACCGTACAGACCTCTGCTGGAAACCTGCTAAATACTAGATTATCGTACCGTACACACCTCCGCTGGAAAGTTGTATACTTTGAATAACTTGTATAACTTGTTGTACTTTGTATCTAAGATGCAAGTGTCGTTACTGTTATCTTATTGATTGCACAAAAATGCTAGGCAGAATGTATTATCAGGCGAGTTCAGGGTAGTTCATGTATAGCGTCGTGCTAGATGCCAGTCTCAACTGGCCTCAACTTTGGCTGATGTCATCTCAATTTCAAGTTGGAGCTCACCGAAGGAAAGTTTTCAGACGCCGCGGAGGCCCGCAAACTCCCGATAAATCTTTGGCTGATTTTCTCAGTCGAAAAGTCGATGCGATGCCAAACCGAGGGTGATGGCGGTAGTGGTACCAGGGCATCACAGCCGCAATGGGGACGGTAATGGTAACAAATAGAGTAAATTTAAGGGCATGAGCTTCTTCAGTTTAGATCTTGCTCTGATTTATCAAAGAAGTCCTCTACAAGCTCCGCGGGGTTGTTTCATATATAAAAATCCATTTCAAAGCTCAGAATTATGCTGATTGTTCGTAAATTCGTCTTTTCTGAAACTTGCTTACGCGCAATTTCATGGAAATAGGACCAAGCATACGACAGTATGCTCTAAAGTCAGAAAATTCGACATGTCAGCGTCAAAACATGCGTGAGACGGCGAACTTCAGTCTACTCTCTTTCACTTGTCTTACATGCGCTTCTTAATAATGCGGTATATTTTCTTCCAACCATGTGTGGAAGATATAAATGAATTATGAACTTCTGATATTCGGTTGTTAAGTAGGCGCGACGACACACATTATGCCTAAATGATTATGCAGTATTTTGAATCTTGATAAAAAATATAAGCTGCAATTCTAAAATGTAAACTATTTAAAATAACTCACTTTCAAATAACCATTAGCAGTCAAAATAACTGACTTCCAAAACACCATCAGCAGTCAAAATAACTGATTCTAAAACACCGTAAGCCGGCAAAATAATTGACTTCTAAATCACCGTTAGCAGTCAGAATAACTCACTCCCAAATCACCATCAGCAGTCACGACTGCGGAGTGCAACATTCCATGGCCTCTAGGTTCACAGAACACATACATACGTGTATTTGAAGACGATCCTGAAGCTTCTATTTCAGGAACTAACAAAGAGCAATCACGATCTTTGTTCCTCAAGAAATTCTCACGGATCGAACTCGAGCAGAAGTTCTGGGGTTGATCTGAATCTTAAATGAGGGCCGCGTGAATGTGAGAAGCAGGAGCAGACTTAGCTCTTCTTGCTTTTTTCTGCACCGGGAATTCTTTAAATGCTATATGCTTTATGAAACACCTCTAAATTTAACAGTACTACTATCGGTACATCGTACATCAGACACCTATACCCCAAAACAGCGTATCGTACTTCAGACACCTGTGCCCGAAAATAGCTTTTCCTGCTTCACAAGCCCGCGATAGCAACCATAGCATGTTGTAATTAACTATTTTACAGCGGTGAGGAAATTTAGAATCTCGTATGTAAAATCCAAGAAACACAACAAGTGTGAAATGAATTTGACTTACATCGAAAGACTAAGTAGCATTTCTAGAAAAGAAAGCTCAATAAAAACATGTTGGCTGTACCATGAAACAAAAGGAAAACAGCTTTGCTAGTGTGGAGTACTGCACTCTACGAGGTGCTGGGAAACCAGCAAAACATCAAATTCCTATTCATACCAATAAGACGCGAAATTTCGTTACTAAATTCCAAATTTCGGGAAAAATTTCAATAACCACATGTTGCGCACCACCCAACATGTGGTTTCTATTTTCTTAATTGTGATCATCGTCAATTGAGGTTGCGTGGAGAGTCGGGCGCTCATTGCGCACGCCGGATGACCTCAATAAGCTCCAGAAACAAGAAGTAGAAACCAGCTGCAGATACAAGAAGTAGAAATCAGCTGCAGAAACAAGAAGTAGAAGGCAGCAGCAGAAACAAGAAGTAGAAACCAGCTGAAAAAACCAGCTGCAGAAACAAGAAGTAGAAACCATATGTAAAAACAGAAAGTAGAAACTAGGAGTAGAAACCAGCTGTAAAAACCAGCTGCAGGAACTAACTGCAGCAACCAGCAGCAAAAACCAACTGGAGCAACCAAACGCAAAAACCTGATGCAAAATCACCTGCAGAAACCTTCTACAAATAACCAGCTGCAGAAATTGCGAGAGCTCAAAAACGGAGCGTGAGATGTTAAAGAATTTTTATACGTAATACAATAAATAATTCGTTGATGAAACTCTTCTGATTTCACAAGCATCATTTGAAATGAGCGCTTACCCTAAAAGCTACTAAGTTAGAGGGCAGTAAGGGAGCCTCCCGAGCCTGTATTCTAAGTTATTTATTGTCAAATAAATTTAAGGACACGGTTCAGACAAAGTTCAGGAAGATGGTAGATTTGTAGTTCATAAAATCATCATATAGAGAATTTTCTTGCTCATCCAACGGTATAATTGGCTTCCAAATACGTGCATTGGTTCGTCTCCTAGACGGGGTAGAGGGCGCGCACTTGCGGGACCTTGGTGGGCGCCAATGGATGAGTGACCTCCTCCTTCCCCTTTTTTACGAGTCAGTTTTGAGCGTTCCTTTGCGGGAATAGCAAGAGTTCATTCATGGCCTTGCTAGAAATGCTTTCGTACTCGAACGAAACAGTCTAACAGTCAGTAATGATGTAATTGAGTGTTTGTTTTGAATCCGGCTGCTCGGAGTCATCAACTAGTTGTGCAAACATCTAATCGCCTCCCGCAGTTTTAAAAGTACATGAATGGCAAATATTTCAATCGAAAGGGCTTAAAGAGAGCTGTAATGCAAGCTAGTTGATTTAAACAAAGACTTAGAGCGGGAAAAAATGAATTTTTTTAGAAAAATGGCTGCCCAGAAAGCTGGCATGTTTGGTCAGTTGACATGGATCCTTTCCCACAGTTTCAAAGCTACAGGAATGAGAAATATACTAATTGATAGCACTCAAATAGTGCTACGAAATCTCTATCGTTTGTTTAAAAAAAGACTTTGTTCAAAATTGTGAAAAAAAGAAAAACTTAATTTTAGAAAAATGGCCGTCGTAAAAACTTTCACTTTTGACCTTTGAAATAGCCCAGTTTCCACACTTTTAGAGGCACAGGAATGGTAAACATATCAATCGATAGCGGTTAAAACAATGTATAGAGTCTTAAGCATTGATTTTCAAAATTGAATTCATGTTGAAAGTTATGCGCAAATAATTCGAAAAATTTAAAAAAGGTGATGGGCTTTTGGGAATATTTTTTTTTAAATTCAATAATTCAAATTCGAAAAACTGGCTGAATATCTCCCTAGAAAAGATAATTACCTATCTAGAAAAATTTTTTGAGTTCTTTAACACCACGACTGTAAAATTTGGGGAATTTCCGCAACACCAATTTTTCCGGTTAAAGAAATATCATTTTTCTGACAAAATTTACGAAAAATCACACAAGTCCATAAACAAAAGTTGCATCATTTTACACCTATGATGAAAATTTCTTAAAAATCCGGCTAGAGCTGACGGATTTCTTTTTTGTCTGAACCGTGTCCTTAATGGCTGTCGATTATGAGAAGTTAGTTCGCACTGTAAAATAACTGTTCCTGTATATATTCGTTCATTTGAAAACGCATAAAGTAACAATAAATAATTCAGCTTCATGTTCTTCATAATAATTCAGCTTTATATGCGCGGTGACAGTCTACGCTGCAACGCGGACGCTCACACTCGTCTTTCTTTTGCAAGCTTCGCCCAAGAAAAAACGAGCGGCGAAAATTCCGAGTTTTTTGCAATGATAAACTTCGTTTTTTCCTTGCCTGTGTCAAGCGCAAAACAAAAATATTCATTACTGCAATATATTTGAATAAGCTTTGCATTGTTCTCAGCTTTGTCTCGCATAAAATATTGCTTCGAGGCAAACCGAAATTGTCGTTTTTCTCAGCTATTTCTTTTAGAAAAAGCGGCTTATTCTTCTGCCGTAAGCCTTTGCTCCACTTTCCGCGTGACTTTGGTAGGCGAGACGAGACTTCAGCATTCCATGCCATGTTAAGTTACTCTTTTTCTCAAATGATTACAGCAGGATTTTGTATTTTTCAGACCATGTACTCATGCAGATGAACGGAAACGGTTTCAAAAACCCGGTGTGATGACTTGACATCTCTTCGAGTTCGACATCGTCCACAAATAAATAGTTGGGATTGCCCCTAGTTCAGCACTCATAAAGGGTTTTTTGATATGGCCATAGCAATTGAAAATTTCTTTTCACTGTTATTGCGGCTATCTCCTTGGCATAGAGGCACGTTATCGATCCTGAGGAGGCTTTTCCTTTTAGGTGACAGATTTTTACATCATTATTCTCGTGTATTGAAAGAGCAACCATTTGTAGAGCATATGCCTGCAGTGCGTGTATGTTGTCTCATTCCCGCACGGTGATGATCAAACGAATAATCAACTTGTGTTATTTGGTCTACCGTCAAGTGTTTATACAAATATGATTGATAATTATTCTGTCCTCATCGAATGTAATGCGTTATTTCAGTAATTTTTCGATACGTATTCATGTTTCTTACACTGTCTTCCTAATTTATTTTGATGCATCATCCACAAACAAGTTTGAAGATATGTACTGAAACTCAGAATATTTATAATTCTTGTGAGAAATAACGCTAGCTTACTGAAATAAGAAATATCAAAATCATTATGATGTTTTCCTTAGATTAGCAAACCTGCTAACAGTTTTTGGGTTTTCCATGTCATTGAAAATAAAAAAATGAATGAATAAGTGAATATGTAAGTACAAAATATTAAGGATATGAAAAAGGAATTTTGGATCATTATAAAATATAGGTAAAGATTATACCAAAAGATTGTTCAATATAATTACTGCATGTCGGGTTGAATAGGGGTGAAATACAGTGATATAGTATGTTACAGTGAGAATAGGTCGAGTTGGAGTGGGGTAATATATAATAATATTATATAACATAGTGGCTGCAAGTCGGTTTGAGTTGAGGAGAAATACATATTATAATGTAGTGTTATATAGTGATAGCAGGACTGGTTGGGATGCAAATATTGGGTCAATTTTCCTTGACATGTTTCCTTATATCATGACGCTTACCTCAACTGAGTGAGCTTCAGCAAGGTTTTAAAGTTACATTTTTTCCCGTGCCTATATTATTATTTTTTCATTAATTTTATGCATAATTACTGCCATGTTCGGTAGCCTCTTAAAAAGGAGAGTTATCCTAAAACACCCAATGAATTTTAAAAAACGTGTTTTTATTCATTAAAAAGTACATATACATGCAGTGAACATATCACTGAAAGGAAAAACATTTTTTCCTTGCTGAAAGGAAAAACGTTTTTCTTGCTCATTACATCCAATAGATACATATTTAACACAAAAATCGCTCACATTAACGAGTGATTATGTGAATTCTTAACTCAACTTAGGGTTGTATTAATTTGAACTTGACTTGGATTAATTTGAACTTGACTTGGATTAATTTGAATTTAAAAAGGTGTAGTCCACCCCCTTTATTTGAAATAAGAAAGAAGGCGAAATAAAAGAAAGGCAGTGAGAAATAAAAAATAAATCAATCTCTCGAGAAATAAATCAATCTCTCGAGATGAGGCCGAGTGCACACGGCCCGTCAAAAAAGTACAATAATGTTCGACAACTCCCATGACACACGTTAAAATTTCTTAAGCATTCACGTGATATTCATTTCTACTCGAATCTGATGGATTAAATACTAGAAATTGAGGAGTTGATTACGCTTATACCACAGATACGCTCATCATACACTTTTGGCTGGCTTCGGACAGACAGACAGAGAGACAGACACCCCTCTTATTATAGTAGAGATTATTATTATTTTGGGGAGCTCGCATTAGTACGTTGGCGGTTGGGCTCGCATTAGTAAGCACAATACATTTTCGGAGATGAACAGAAGTTAGTTTTTCGCTACTGTTTGCGATGGGATAAAATTTTCATAACTCCATGGATATCATTGCCCGCTGAGGACTTTCTGCTGACCTTGAGTAACGTTTAAAAGAGAGTTACTTTAACGTATACCATGCCTGAGGCCCTGATCCTAACTGTTAAAGTTAAACCACTCAAAGTAAACTCCAACACATGGGGGCAGACGTTTGCAATGGCTAACCACGATTCTTGAAGGACGATTAGTTGATCATTTTTAGTGTAATAGTTAACTATGAAGTTTTACCATGATTGATAGATTATTTTTAGTTTGTGACGCAGTTTTTCCATGTATTAAGGATAATACTGAAAATTAAGTTCAGTGGTATAGCTGCAGATACAGAAATTACGGACTAATCT
>JACJUY010006814.1:762-21485 GCA_014220935.1 Platorchestia sp. MABIK
GTGTGTATATTTTTTTTATGTGTCATGTATTCCAAGACACACGAAAGCCTTTCACTGTTGATGTATGACATGATATGACATGCATTCATTTATCGGTTTTCTGTCTGGCATGACGCAAGCCAGTGCTATGAGGGCTTGTCACTTATTCTCAATAAACTTCAACTTCTTGAGCACCTTCAGGGCAATACATCAACTGTATCTTAGGGGATTAGCGCTTCCAGGGGGATCATGTGAGGTTACGACCAAAGAGTTTGGTAGGCCTTGTTGCAATAAATTTTTTTATTAAAGATCATTTTTTACTGGTTTACTGATGTCTTTTCCAGCCCCCTGATATCCCTCTTCAGCTTTTATCTTGTTTCATAAACCCCTTTCTCAACTTAATGTTTTATGCTCAGGGGATCTTGCGTGGGAACACACCTTGCGTTTATATTCCGCGTTCCCGGCATCGCAATGTCGTCCACACAAAATGGCGCCTTCATCCTTGTTCTGTTTAATCTTCTCAACTTCTTAAAAATAAGTGCTGAATTGAAAATTGTTTGTGCAGCACGTCAATGGAACCACCCGGTTCAGACGAAGTACATTATGCGGTCCGTAGTTGTATCAGCTCGTATTTTATTCGGAAACTCAAAATTATCATCACTGTTGCGCGAAACTTAGTTTTTACCCAAAGCTGGATGTAGTTAATGCATCTCGAACTGGGTTGTATTAGTTTTTAGCTCAATTAGGAACTAGTAATTCGTTCAAGTTTTTACAAAGGCTGTAAAATTATGGAACAAAATAAATAAATTCCTTCGTAGAAGACAATGATCCATTTCGTAGTAGTATTTACAGTTGAATTATTGGTAATTTATGGACTTGCTAAAATCTAACCCCATGAAACGATTTCAAATTTGAATACAAATATAATTGAACGCCTACACAGATCCGTATCACAGCCAATTTTGCATGCAAATTCCAGTTTTTGTGCAGAATTTTTCTTTAAATTAGACAGCGACGGCGTGATATTTCTCTAGTCACTTCCTCCAACGGTGGTGTTGTGAGAATGTGATTTATCTCTTGAAATACACAGTTAACGGCGGTACACAGTACATGCAACTAGCAGTGTTCATAATAAACTAGATAATTTTACAGTTTAATGCTCAAAGGATTAAAAATTTTTTTAACTGTTGTTTAGTTCAGAACGAATTTTGTTTTGTCGATGAATATCGTTAAGAAGCCATGAAAAGCCTCTTCTAGGCGATTTAGCTGAGGCAAGACAAATTGCTGAAATATTTGGTCATCAATTTTTTTCAGAATTAACTTTTAGTGGGTAGAGGAATCATAAAGTATCCTATAATGTAGAGTAATAGATATTGATTTTTTTTTACTTTTTCCTTTGACCACAGAGAGCAATTAAGCACGTGCGTCACACAGGCTGCAGGCCTTCGGACCATGCTGGTCACGAGGACTTGCTGGAAGTCGGGAAAACGTTGGAACCGTAGGTGTAAGACAGTCTTCCCTTAATTATTTCGAGGTAAGTCAAACGTGCTGAGGGTTAACGAGCGATTTTTATTAATTATTGATCTAAGAAGTGAGGGGGAGATGACAAGTCATTTTTGAACTACTCTCTCACTACCGATTTTCACAGGCACTGAGAGACGACAGCGACATTGTTTTTTGTACACGTCGACAATTTACTCAATAGCAGAGGGAATAGAATTGGAACTCAGAACGAGACAAGATCTAATCTCATTGGGCCAACTTTCGCTCACAATCATGTCGAATTTTTGTCTGGTTCGGCAGTGTGACCTGGCGCCTCGCAGCGATTCAGAGCAAAAAATGGGGAGATTTTTCATAGTTCTTTCACAACGGATAACTTTGATAACAACGGATAACAACGGATGGTTTGAGGGGAAATTACCTAAGTGATATCTTCATTTGAGTGTTCACCATTTTTCAATTAAGCTTCGTGCAAGACTACAAGCTTTACTGCCTTTTCACCTTATAAATTAACAATGATGAAGAAATCGAAAGAGAGTAATGGAAGTAAGAAAAAAAGGGAGGCTAATGTCCATCCAAACGAACACTTAAGGGGAATCAAGTGGAACACTTTTGGGGAATAAAGTGCTAATAAATTTGAAAGGAACCCCAATGGGACTGAGAGATTACAAAAAATACTTGTTTCATTTAAGTACAAGCTCTAAGCTACCAACTACATCTCGTACCAAAGTATTTGAAAATTGTTTTGAAGATGACACAACCGCTCACTTCATTTTTCTTTCGCTTATTCTTCATTTCTGTCTAAAAATAAGCCCCGTTTTTCCAAGTATCAAAGCAAAATTCACAATGCCTCTGCTACTGATAGTCTGTCAGGATGCGTACGACCTCATGACGTGGTTCAGCAAAGAAGCCCTAATTTTTTTCAGCTCTCGTCAGTGTTTTCCACATATCCACGTAAAGAAATTCGTTTGAGTACTTCTAACAGTCTTCTGTGCAGAAGAGTCCTCCCCTATAATAGTGGAAAAAACAGTCATTCATTTTTATTTATTTTCAGCTATCAAGTTGCTCACCTTCGGTAATGGTCTGCCATCTGCAATATACAGTAAATAAATGAATAAAAAACCTTGTGAATTTACGGATTTACTAGGTATGGGTACCCGTGCTGCTTCTTTTGTGCTTGATAATGTCGCAAGGATTTAATTCACATTACGGAAAACACAGTACAAAACAATATTATCAAATTGGTAAAGCTCATCAGACACACATTTTTAGCATGAGTCTTCTGTGCATGGTATTTATTACATCGAAAANGACCTGTACGTGCACCTAGCCACTAACAGAACGCTTTTCACCGTAATTTGGCAGTTCCTTTGCTTACATAAGAAAACGAAATTGCTGCTTCTCCATCAACCAATTTGCCTGCATTCTTATTTGCTCAATTAAGGGCATCATGGTATTTGTCTTAGAAGGTATACTCGTTTTGCAGGTCGGTTTTTAAACTATAACAAGAACGCATAATCCCATTTCCTTTTTGGTGACTTGCGACAAGTTCTAATCAACCACAGCAAGTCGTCATATAAGACTTCACACCTTGATATCCTCATCGCCTATCTACACGCAGTGTTAACACAGTATTTGGGTCGTCAGAATTTGAGTCCTTCTTGCCAAAGCAGTTTTTTGTCACATTTCGTTGAACCTTAATTAATGGTCTCCTCGAAATCACTCTCTCAGCCTTTATTCCTTACCTCTGAAACGCAGTACTGAATTCTCCAACGCCAATTTGAATGAGCTATGATCTCTGTCAGGTAACTGTTATAAATGTGAGAAGCCTACAAGCCAGACAAGTTTTTCCTAGTAGTACAGTTATATTCGCCTCATTTCCTCTAATTATTTCAGCAATCAAAACCTGTGATCCATTAAACGTCATCATTTTCATGTATGCTCTTGTACGTTCTTTCCGGGAACTTTGCTGAAAACGGTCAGTAGCTCGTAAAAATGTTTCAGTATCTGAATCAGAATTTGGTCACTCAAATTATACCTATATGTATGCAAGCCTGGTTACTGGTAAGTGTCTCTACAATTATAAAGATCAGTTCTATCTGAGTGACATATAAGAATATTACGGCAATGAACTTAAATCCGAGAGAAAAAAAAGAGAAAAGAAGATATTCAAGTCAAACAAAATGTGAGCCAATGTTCTGCACAAATAAAATGACCTAACATTCACTGCCGTTGGATGAGAGCTTTTCGTGAGCGGAATATTTAGAGAGATTAAGATGCGCTGGCTCAGAGGAGCGCATTTGTCTTGCTCAAGAGAGGCCGGAATAGGAACGAGATCCGCTCTACTAATTAGAGGGGCCGCGCTCCACTGAGTTCGCTTGTGGGCCCCGGGGACGACGGAGGACAACGGAGCGACACACCTCAACACCGTGGGTCTCGTGCGGCTACGGGCTGGGCAGGCTCGCGGGCCGACTGACGAAATGTGGAGGGGAACACAATATTCAGTGATAACCGAAGAACATTTATTGTTTAAGTAATTTTCCGAGTCACGAGTTCAAAATTAATTTTTGCCAGGTTTTCCTTTGTGTTGCTATTTTTCACGCTTGTGGTGCGTAAGAGAACATGTTTTCACGGTATGGTTATATTTCTTTAACACTAAAACGACTATATTTTTGATAGCAAACAAGAGAAATTTCAATGTAGATGACAGGATGTATCATTTTTTTGACCTTTTGAATGTTTTCTTCTAAGAATGAATCTGACTCAACTTCATGGAATGTGCTATTACGTCGGAAAGAAAAACAAAATTCACACTGACTGTATATATTGCCGGAAAGGATGTAAGGAAGCCAGGTTTGGTTCCAAATCTTATCCATTGGCTACTGAATTCTGTTTGAGAGAATGATCAGATTTGCGACGACAAAACAAATTTTTGTTTTCATTTGGCAAAAATTGAATATTTCCAGCGAATATTTTACTATTAATCTGTAGAAATTTCGCCTCATCATCCGCCAACGATGCTGTCATATAAGGAAAAAGTAATGATTTATGCTGATGAGCTTGTAAAGCCTATTTAATGTATGATGTGAACATTATACAGGATCGATAGTTTAGAGCAATACTAAAAAATAACGTCAAGTGAGAAACTACTGGTTCCATATAACACATCCAACAGTGCACAAACAAGACTACCGGACTAAATGTGAACACCTACGTGTACAGAGATAAATATTCGAATTATGTTGATTCCTAGCTTAACCAACAACACTTCACGCTATGTATCAAGTTGCCATACAGTAGGACAATTAGAGAGAGAAAACGCGGGACGCGCCAAAGAACCTAGCATCTAGCTAACGTTTGAAAAGCATATTATGCTTCAAGTATACCAATACTCTCGAACGGAGCTAAAAATAGCTGGAAAAACAATTCATTGCAATTGTTGTTGGGCTCAAATTAGGTGCATTGCACTCGGTCATCGCCTGTGATGTTACTAATCTCGTTCTTTGGGAAGCAAACCAGATAATAGTAATTGTTAAAATGCTTGCAATAACTTACCTCCATCTAAATTTTTTGGCATAGAATTGGCTAAGCTAGGATCTCAAATTTAAGTCCAATGGTAATCGAATTTGCATAATCTATAATTTAAATTCAATTTTCTGTGTCGGAGCAAATTTTTAAACATCTGCCATGAACCATCACCATTCCAATCAGAAATGAATATCATAGAGCAGATCCATCTTCCTTAAAAGTCAAAAAGTGGTCATTCTGTTTTTAGCTTTAAGAACATGAGTCTCAAGCAAGTAGTGAGCATACCTCATTGCAAAATGGTTGTAGAAATGACAGAAACCTGTGATTAAAATCCTAAGGACGTAAAGTGTTCCAGTTATGTGATGTGTCAGTACATTTAAGGTTCGTCCTGAAAGTTAAGAAATTAGCACCAATGTTGCTCAACAAAGTTCGAACAAACTAATGTTCAGGTGTTCTACTGCCATTTGAATGCATGCTCATGAAAACACAGCAAATGAAACATATCTAGTCTAGAGTATTTGCATTTCAGCAGTCCTTTTTTCACAAGCCACAATTCGAAAAGCCAGTTTAAGACATACAGTGGCTCGTTAATAGGACAGTTAACTAATGAGTTAACATGGCTTCGGGTGGAAATTTTGCCAGATTTATGTGATATTTCAAAGTTAAAAGAAGTATCGAGATCTATAGATTGTTGTTTCGAAATTTGTTTTCGAGAAAATGCTCAAGTCGATGGAATGGTTAGCTTCAGCAATAATCAAACTTCAGCGAACTTGTCTCATTTACAATTAAAGTGTGTTAGATTTTCCAGTTCCGGAAAAGTAGCGTCTCGTTTTTCTCATGTCTGTGTCAGGAAGTTATGAGAGGCTCTATTGCGATCAGCGCTTTATACAAACGCAATCTTAAGAGTTCATTCCCGACAAGAAAGCAGTGACTCACAGCGGCTAATGTTCTCGCGGGACCTTTTTTGTGTTCTTAATTGAATTTCTTTTAGCCGGCCGGGCTGGTGACGGCTCGTATATGAACGTTGGAGGGTCGTTAGCTCCAGCAGCTGCAAAAACAGCTGCGACCTCAACAAGCGCTGAACCCATCCGACTATGCCCGCTATACAGTAGCTTATATACAGAGATACAATAGATTGATATCTATTTTACTACAACTCCTGCGAGACTTTTGAGTCTACTGTGCACTACTTCATCATTAGGCAAGTATAGACTAAACTTTACAATGAAGATGCAGCAGCATAGGCCTAAAAAGCGATTAGAATATTTTCCATAGAGCTAAAATAGACATGATCTTTGATGCAACTACATCACAGGACCTAATTGTTGAGATGTTTGCTATAAGCTATAGGTCTGCTGGATGCATGAGCAGTCCTGTTTTATGTATGAAGGAGTCTTTGCACCGATTGTGGTTTATTTTCTCTCATTTGTTACAATTCCATGTGGCGTTGCCATGAGTGTGTAGTGTTTTTAGTGGAAGCATCATTCCGAAAGTTTTAAAAATTAAAACCATTAACACAGAGCTTTGTTCAGGGTTTATTTTACCGGAAGGCACGACTAGCTCGATGTCTTCCAGAATAAATGTTAGCACAGAAATTGAAAGTACAGTCAGTTTAAATGACTGTTAATGTTATTTTATACCAGTACTTCAACAGAATCGATGTGCAAATGGTCTGAATGCAGCTTTTTTATTTTTCTTTGCTAGTGAGAAGTTGCAGAAAGTATAATGCCTGATTCGGTATTCACATGCACCCTTTGCGAATTACTTTCCCCGCATTCCCATGAAGTATTTAGCTCGATTTAGGCTGAGCGTTCTTGCTGTTCACGTACAACTGTGATGATTGCAAAAATTCTGTAGGCAGAAGCCGACACAGGGTATTTACATTACCTTAAAATGTTACAGACGTTGGATAAGAATGAAGCATCATCTGACCCATTTGATATTACCTTTAACATCATTTCTGTCCTGAGCTTATACGCACACGTTAAAACTTGTAAAACACACTTTTAAAAAAGCATAAATGAAATGAGACACAGTCCCGTCTGCAGTCTTTGATCAATTCGGTGACAGACACAGTGAACGTGTGCTCGAAAGTACTCCGATGTTAGTCTAAGAAAAATTTCTCTGCTAGAAAAATGGCCACGACATAGTATCGCACGGTTCAGCGAATAGATGTATATTATTTTACTGGGATCAATATTAATTGTCATTCTATTATTCCTTAAATTGAGCTGCTCTAAGCTATTTTTTACTTACTAATTACTATGAAAAAACTTTGTCCAGGACAGATAATGTATTTTATTCCTCCTCTATTTTTGGAGAAAAATTTGAAATTACTGTAATTACATGGACGCTAATTGAGCCAAAACTAATGCCAAATTATCACAATGAGTCACAGCGACCCGGGTAGTGTTTTTATGTTTGCATTCTTTGCCCTGTGCTTCTTTTTGTTGTTTCTAAGTGTAGCACTGCTTAGCAACGTAATTTTTTGGTATTAATTTATGTAGAGATTACTATAACACTTTCTATGATTCCACTAAATGCTCTCTTCTTTCTCACTCACTGCTCACTGTCCAGTCACGGCTGAGAAAATGATACACGACTTTTTACAGTGTTGTCCGTAATATAAATTGAAGTTATCCCGAAGCTGAAGTCTGTATGTAGAGTAGTTAAAATTTGTAAGCGCGAAGAATTTCAAGAAAATGCACAGATGTTTCCCGTGGATAAATTTTATAATGTAGTTAACACTACAGTATTAATATCACATAATTTCTTTTTTGAAATTACTGCAATAACAATTAGATTAAATTTCAAATTGTAAGAGGCTCACAACCTGTAAATTACGGTCCTAGAATTTTGCTAGAAATGAACATTTTGTCTATGTTCAGAAGTACACAATAATAATAAAAAAAGATAATTGTTCATTTCAGATCAAAACCTTGCACTAAGGAACGAAAAAGTGGTTTATTATATTTTCAAACTAAACATAATGTAAATTAATTCAGTTGTATAATGAAATTCTAATATTTGAAACTTTGCATGCAATAAGGCATTGTGATTTTGTAACAACTGTCGTTGTCAGCTATGTGTTATAATATTGAGTGACATCAATTTTCTACATCGGTAAAGGCCCCGAAGTAGGGAGAAAATCAGTCGTAAATAGCCGAGACACTTGATGACCCAACTGGACGAAAAAGCAGAAATAATTTTCGCCCTATGTAGAAGAATATATTTCTCATCTGTTTACCTGATGCAGTGTGCTCGGGGAATTGCATTAGAAAAGTGTTAATAGTTGACAAAATGATTTTTAGTCTCATTTATTACTTCAGCAACCCTCAAATCATAATCACAATCAATACCCCTTGCTTTTGTATAATTTTTAAGAACAATATGAGTGATATCAAGAATGAAACCACAAAAGACGGTATGAAATTCATTTTTTCTAAAAAAAGGGCATTCAGACTAGCGCTAGTTTCGACACTTCATTATCAATGAATGCTCTAAAAGTAAGATCAACAATTTGTAAAAATTGACATCTCAATAATTGCTATATCTATACAGCCTATATAATGTACAATTAACAGGCACTTTGATCGCAATTAAGACCGGGTTTCTGCTTAAAAATGTACAATGATTCTAAAATCCGGAGATCGCTACCACACGTTGAATCCAAAATTGAAAAAATCACATACAGAGAAAATATGGTTGGTGTTTTCACAGTGAAGTCTAGCCGCAGACTGAGATGGAGTTGCTAGCGGCCTATTCGTTCTAAATGGTTTGCCCAGATGTTAAGTTTGTTAAGTTTGTTTTTCGCAACAGTTTCCAAACAAAAACGTTTTTCCAGTATAAAGACAGACTGCCGAAAGAGTTGCGCTCTAGTATTATATATATCAGTGTGGAACTTGCCAGAGTTCCTACTTAGGGAGCACTCTGAAACAGTCTAAGATTAGATTTTACCAACATCTGGGCAAATCATTTAGAAAGAATAGGCCGCTAGCAACTCCATCTCAGTCTGCGTCTAGACTTCACTGTGAAAACACCAACCATTTTTTCTTTGAAGATGATTTTTCAATTTTGGATTCAACGTGTGGTAGCGATCTCCGGATTTTAGAATCATTGCACATTTTTAAGCAGAAATCCGGTCTTAATTGTGATCAAAGTGCCTGCCAATTGTTCATTATATAGGCTGTATAAATATAGATTATTGAAACGTCAATTTTTACATATTGTTGATCTTACTTTAAGAGCATTCATTGATAATGAAATGTAGAAACTAGCGCTAGTCTGAATGCCCCTTTTTTAGAAAAAATGAATTTTATTACGTCTTTTGTGGTTTTATTCTTGATGAAACTTAGATTTCCAAGACACGTACCCATCTCAGTGAAATGAGTGATATGTTCCTCTAATTATGAAAACGACTGCATTATTCCCGCTGTTGGTCACCGACTAAACGGACCAATAATACTTATATCGAATATAGTGGAACGAACATCGAATAAATTTCCTCCTGATGGAAGTTTTACGTGTAACTTTTGAGGAATGAAAATTCTTCATGAGTTTGGGAACAGACACAGGTGAATTATGTCTCGTGAGAAAGTTTGCGAGCCCAGTTTATTTAGACCAAAGCGTAAGGCAGTGATTCTTTTACGAGAATGGTTACGTATTGCTTAAAATATGCTAATCGTTCATCACACACTGTATCTACCGACAGTGTAACTTCTATAGACCTATCGTGGTGTTGGGTTTCAGGTTTCTATTGTGGTAAAGAGATTCACTAATAGTTATCGAAAATTTGGCGTAAAGACTCTTTCCTTTTATAAATAAAATAAGAGTGTTACATGGACTATGTTTGTATTTTAGCGTATGAACAAAATGACTGTTTTATTATTTAATTACGGCCTCATATAAAATGACAACTTTTTGTTTTTATAGCTTTTATAATCCTGAGGGCGCGTTTAGTTCGATGGCGATTACTTCAAGGGCAAGCGAAGGGTGACCTCAAGGGCGACCACTTCATGGGTGAGGGCGACAAAGTAAGTCTGATTGTGACGAACCACTAATTTGACGCCTTCAATGACTTAATAGTCGCTTATTTTCAACACTCACCAAATTTAGCCAAATAATACCAGTAACTGGACATCTACCATTTTCTGCTTCCATGTTATCTAATAGATCATTGACGTAAAGACACGTTTAGTTGAAAGTTTCTGAAAGTTTATCGATTTTTTTCGGAATAATGAGTGATTTTATATCAGACAGCAATACATACGTTTTTGTTAAAACTAAATTCAAAAAATTTCTCTGCGCTACGTAAAAATCTAATCATCTAGAGCAGTTATAATACTTTCACCAACAAAATGGAAAAATTTAAGGGTGGAAAGGTTTAGTGGACTAATTGCATAGGAAATCCATCGTAAGTAGTCTACTAAAGCTTTCCACCATTCAAGTGTGGGCATTTCTTTACGAGCTATTCAATTTTAATTTTTAGAAAGTCATACTTTCATTTAGGAAGACCGATGGCTAACAGCACTCTAATTTCAATAAAGCCTCTCTTACTACGTTAGTAGATTTTAAATTAGTGATAAATATCCCCATCCTGTATATTGTTTGTTATCCAACGGGTAGCTGGTACTCGATGTTCCTCAAAAAGCTGTTGCAGTTACATCATAGCGCCATCTCGCGCAAATATCTTGATCATGAACATGACATCAGTGAAGACCTTTGCAATTATCTTATATCTATATTCTTAGCATAAGAGCTGACAGATGTATTCAGCTGTTGGCGTAACGGAAAATGATTTAAAAATTTGTCCAGTGTTTCGAGAAGCTTTGTTTATAAATATGTATATACATATTATCTACACGGGTTGAACAAAATGATGGAAACACTTCGGAAAATGAGCAAAATACATTTTACTATGTGTACGTCTACCTTTTGAGGAAATTACAGCCTCAATTATCATAGGTATTTATTCATACAAATTGTCAATTGTTTCCAAGGGAATTTTAGCCCATTCTTCAGTTAAAACCCCCTTCAATTCTTTTAGGAACGATGGCGGCGGAAATAGACTTCGTACTTGAGTCACTAAAACCGACCATAAATGCTCACTAATGTTAATTAGAATGATCCTCGTGCCTTTCTTTAACAATTCTAGTTGTATGGATAGGTGTATTTTCATCTTAAAATATGGCTCTCCCCTCCGGAAACAGTGATTGAACCATAGGATGAACGTGGTCCCACAAAATTTCTAAATAGTCTCGGCGGTTAATCCTTCCATGAAGGGAAATCATTGGCACCGCGGATTTACAAGAAATAGCACCCAGATCATCACAGAACCCCAGCCCAGTTTGATGATTGGGAGAAGGCAGTGTGGATTAACGGCTTCTTTCGGCTGTCTCCAACGTACATTCGGCGGGAGGTAGGAAATAAGGTGTGCGATGATTCGTCAAAAAAAATTACATTTTTCCACTGTTCGACGGACTTATTCTGGTGGTTTCTACTCCACACTAAACGTTTCGAGACTTTTGTGTTTGAGAGCAGAGGTTCTGTAATTACAGCTCTTCCGTAGAATCTAGATTTGTGCAGCTCCCGCAGAACAGTTTTTATGGAATCTGGGTTCTGCTGGTGTTCATTGGGGTGCAGTGAATTTAAGAGCCTTGGTCTTGCGACCCTCTCTAACCATTCAATTTTAGAATTTGACTGTCTCTCTCAGATGAATTCGACTTTTGGCCAGACCTGTGCCTTGCTGAGAAGGGTTTTCCTTCTCGTTCAAAGGCATTCATTGATTTTGAGACAGTACCTTTTGAAACGTTAAGCATTCGGGCAATTTCTGCTACACTAGCATCTACCATCCGAGTACCAACAATTTTGCATCTTCGAAAGTCAGAAAGTTCTCCCTGTTTTAAAAAGGTTTTACCAATTTTTTCTCCTTTAAATTTTTAAAAAAGAGTTAATTTAAATTAAACCAAATCGCTACAATAATAAACAATAAAACATTATGACAAGTTTTGATTGTTTATAGCATGCTCAAAAATTATGATTCTAAAATGTTAGGTGCTTCCTTTATTATGTCAAACTTCTGTATATGTAAATATACTTATGGTTAAAACTTCGGAAAACAACTTTTCCCTTTCTTCGCGTTCCGAAAGGATCACGATTCCTGTAACGCACATATGTATGTTTATATTATGTATACGTGAGTTAGATTTGTGTGATGTATTTTTTAATTATCATCTCTCGAAGATTTCTCGATTTGTATATTGTAGCATCAGGAAGCTTCCCAATGTAAAAGTAATTTCGACCTTATATTTTTTAGAGTACTTGGTATACAAAATTATTCGACCGATTAGCTTAAATTTTCAGTACCTTTTCACGAAAATGTGTTTAAATACTTTACTTCAATGTATAAAATTTGCCTGACGATGAATAGCAAGAAGTGATTACTTGAAACCCTGGGAATCAAACAGCTAATTGATGCCAAAATGAGCATGTGATGAAAATGGTAAAAAGTTATTTACAGTGTACGTTTTAATTCGCAAATTAAGAATAGGTCGTATTAGGTTCTTTTAGCTCATTTCGAGTCGGTGTGAAAAAAATTAGATGGGCATCAATAGCAGGGCACCGATTTCCAAAAGTTCATCATTCGTAAAGTTTTCACAAATGCACGGATAAATACATGATTTTATAGCAAGTCAAGGCTCGAGTGCTTTCCAATCCGTTTATTACACTACGAAATGGCATCTCAAACTGATGGTTTTAATGGGCGTCATTTTCTTTGGGTTATAAATGTCTAAACATGAAACTATCAGCGGCTTAATTACAGACACTTAAATCCTAAATTCCCTCATTTCCTAAACACCTATAAATGTATGATTTCAAAATACGGTATTGTCGACCGTTTCTCATAATCGTAAAAATAGCATTTAAATAGAAATAACACGGCTAGTATTAGATAACTAGTGCAAGTGTGAACTTCGTTACACACTACCGACATTGTCCGGTGCATTTAAACACTTAACATAACGATAAGTGTGCTCTCGTGATTATATATAGCAGAATAAAAGTACCACTCAGCAAACTAGCTAAAAAAATGAAATCGTCTAACCGATAGGCTTCAAAATTGTGAGAACAAAAAGGATAAGTGCGATGCGTTCGAAGCTCGGGAGGCGCCATCTTTGTTGGCAAAGGTTTTGACACCATATATGACGATTGTCCCGCAAGATAAATTAAAGGGGCCGATAATATTAGCAGTGTTCGACAACCGATCCTATTTTGAGTATTTTCACATTTTTATACACACTGTTCGACATTGCAGAACAAGTTCTAGTAGTGATTTTTTATTGTTTTAATGTGAGTAACAATTACAAATTCTCAATATGGAGAAATGTTTCATGTGCGTTTCCAACATAAATACGCTGCATGATTTGTAGAAATTTGTTACTGCCAAAAAAGCATGTTTCTGCTCCAGATTTCATTGGTTACTAGACTGCCTCTATTTTCTATGATTTCATAGCCATTTGAACAAATACAGCTCTACACATGACACCACGTAACGGTCGAGAATGATACATACAAGGCTGTGCTCCAGGCTGTTGCTGCAGTGAAGGGCAAAAACTTTCAAAAGAGGACCGCTCACCCAAAACTTGACCAAATTTATCATGGTGGTCCACAGGCGGTTCTATTGCAACGAGGAAAACGAAAATGTATACCGATATGTTCAAATAAATTCTAAACATATTTGCTTCCCCAAAAATTTTAGGCGTTCGTGCAATAACTTTTTTTCTATGGCGAAAATCGACAACTTTTATAGAGGAACATGCGTTTAAAATTAAATATTACATATCGGTATGCATTTTCGTTTACCTAGCTGCAATAGGACCTTCTGTGGACCACCATGACAAATTTGGTCAAGTTTAGGGAGGGAGGTCCCCGCAAGGACACGGTTCGGGTCAAACTCCAGAGAATGGAAGGTTTTCAGTTTATAAACTCATGTTCTAGAGAATTTCCTTGCGCATCCAACGATATAATTGGCTTTCACGTACGTCAATTGGTTCGTCTTCTAGACGGGGTAAAAGACGCGCACTAGCGTGACCTTGGGGCGTGCCAATGGATGGGAGACCTCCCTCTTCCCTCCTTATTACAAATTAGTTTTGAATGTTCCTCTACGGGAATAGAAAGAGAGCTCATTCATGGCCTTGCTTGATATGCTTTCGTACTCAAATGAAAGATTCTATTACTCAGTGATAAATTATAATGATGTGATTGAGTGTTTGTTTTGAGTCCGGCTGCTGAGTCATCAGCTAATTAGCTTGCTGTGTAAACATGTAATCGCCTCCTGAAGTTTTGAAGCTACGTGAATGGCAAATATACCAATCGAAAGGACTCAAAAAGAGCTACAAAGCAATAAAGTTGATTTGAAGAAAATTAGTTTATAATGAATAAAATGAAAAAAAACGCTATTCTGAAACTTGCATTTATTGATTTTTGAAATGGGTCCTTCTCCCACAGTTTTGCAGGTCCAGGAATTCCTGATACATCAGCCTATACAACTTAAATAGAACTACAAAAGCCATGGAGTTTATTTCAATAGAAGGCTTAGTTCAAAAATTAGGAGAGAAAGAAAAAACAAATTGTAGAAAAATGGCTCCTCCGACAACTCACCTTATGGACCTTTGAAAAGCTTCTTCTCCCATAGCTTTTAAGGTACAGGAATGGCAACCATATCAATCAATAGCGATTGAGGAGATCTGTAGATCCGGTGCAAAAGTTTTTTTAATTTCAATTCATGTTGAAAATTAGAAGCAAAATAATTCGAAAAAATGAAAAAAGAGGTCGGTTTTTGGGGAGAAAATTCTTAAAATTCAAAAAATCAAGTGATCGAAAAGCTTTTGCCCCGGATCTCTCGACAAGACAATTAGCTATCTAGAATTGATTTCAGTTCAAAATTTTTTCAGTCCTGTGAGTTCGAAATTGTAGGAGAAGAATGTTTTTCCACAACACATGTTTTTCAAAAATAATCATATGCATGTATGATTACGAAAAAACACACAAAAAAAATGTTCCTAACAATTTACACATCGGTAGATATCATAGAAAAATCCACCCAGAACTTACAGACTTTTTTACCCCGAACCGTCCCCATAAGAGCCTTGAGCCCGGCTTCAACTAAATATGGTGTTTCTCATACAACTCTTTAGGATAGTTTCTGGGCGTTATACTCCTGTTAAGTATCAACATGACACCTAGCTCAGTTATAAAGAACGTGGAAATGTGCAGGCATGAGGGCCCGTGAGAGCATGAGGGCACGTGAGAGCATGGGGGCGGTGAGGGCATGAGGGCACTTGAAAAAGAAGAGATAAAATAACGAGATAAGAGAGCTTAAGTCCAAATAAACTTTCTGTTTTAAAAATGATGCTTTATTCCAATCAAGCCTGATACATATCATCTTGTATACTGGCTTCAAAATGCTTTACGGGGGGACAACCCAGCAATTTTTAAATTTTGCTCTGATTGTTTTAAAATTTAGCCAGTACATGTTTTTCATTGAAAAAACTGAATTGTACTCGTGTAACTCTTTCGATTTAGGCCTTAGTTTTCGAAAAAAGAATCAAAATTCGCTTTTTATAGTTCTTGTTTAGTGATATTTTGATATGAATAAAGTCAATGAGTTTTTCTGCTAGAACAAATTCAAAGACAGTTTTGGAATCCTTGAAGCATTGTAAACAAACTAAAGTTTTTTAATTTTCTTTTTTCAGTTTTGTTTTCTTTTGAGATGCGATTTTTTATCACTAACTTAAATATTCGAATTTTATTTCTTTTTTAACTGTGATAAAAAAAATGAACAAACAAATTGGGAAATCGAAGAGCTTTAGTTTGTTATAAATGTTTCAAGGATTTCAAAACTGTCTTTCTTTTTTCCTAGCATGAAAACTCACTGACTTCCACTCTATTTTTGTTGAAAATGAGGATTTTGCCTAACAGGCAATTAAATACATTTTGTTGTGAAGTGAAATGTAAAGGATTTTTTTTACCTCTATGCTCTATCCATCTTGTATTATCATCTAAAAATAATATGCATGCATTATTTCACAAAAACACTGTGAATTGCATGACATACATGGATAAATTATGTAAAAAAAATCATTCACTTTTCATTCCATGATGAATGATCAATTTTTATTTGTGCACTGATTCTTCTGAAATGATCCATGGTGTGTAATTTTTTGGAAAGAAACACATTTTATTCCATTCAATTTTTTCGATTTTGGCATTAGTTTTTTCAGAAAATGGGAAACATTGGTTTGTATGTCATTTTATCTGATATTTCAAATGAATTAAAGTCAATGAGTTTTCATGCTACAACAAAACCAGAGACAGTTTTCAAATCCTTGAAACATGGCTAAAAACTGAAATTGCCAGATGTTTCGTTTTCCTTTTGGCTGTCTTTTTATATGGGGTCAAGAATTCATGATTTTTGGTCCCCTACAACCCCCTGGGGGGGGGGATCTTGTGCCCGTAGCCCCACAAAAATTTCAGGGCACAATAGCCCTCCACCCAAGGATCCTTTTCAACAAAGAAAACAAATGGTCAATTGGGCCCGAAAATCCCTGGGTTGTCCCCCTTAAAACGAACACCACGACGCCATAACTGTTTCCCCCAGTCAAGCCGACACCCATTTCAGGCACCTGGGTAGAGTGGGGTATTGTGCCTGAGTTTTCCCTTATACCCAACTGGGAAAGTCCCCCGAGCAGCGCCGAGATTCGAACCCTCGATTCCTTCACGGAAGGGCGCGTTCTTAACCACTCGGCTATTGCGAGCAATGAAGAAAGTAATGAAAAAATGAGCTGTTCTATATTCCTACACCTAGTATTGTCTTGGGAAGCTTTCAAAAGAATTGCATCTGTTATAATGTTTAATTTTCTATTTTTTCTTTATTTTAGAATATTTAAGTTACGAAAGTTCAGGTCATATAGTCTTTAATTATCGGAAATCTTGCAACCAAAGAAATGAATTTCAGATATTTTTTTCTAGTAACTCATTGTTGTGTTTGCTATCCGAGGCTCGTATTCGCTGCCATACTTTTTCATTTTATTATGTTTTGGAATAAACAAGGAACTCAACCTTTGTTTCAATCTCGAACATTATTTAAATCTTCGTGTAAGATAATTTTACGTCTCTTGAACGCATAAATGGGTTGCAGTCGTGTATAATCTGTTTGAAATAGTGTTACTGAATATTGAAACCTATACAAAGATTTGAAACTTGCAAAAGAAACGTGTACGAAATTATGAAACTTGAAGAAATTTCAACATCATATTTCAATAACTGTCATGTTAACAGAAGTTTTACTACAGGTTTCATGCATGAAAGAAAATAAACTTCAACATGTTGGCAACACTGCATCGCCTTCGTTTTGTTTACAAAGTACTCTGTTCGCGAACGGGAGTTAGCATTGTTGCTTCTCTCAAATCTGTACGATGATACGGAACTTACCCTATATATTTTTAATAAGAGCAATCAACAATTAGATGAAGACCCACACATTAATAATGACTGACAAACAATTGTGCACAAACAAAAAAGACAGAAATTTTTTTTTCACCCTGCCTTCGATATCATATATCCGTCACGAAGAGCAACATTATCGCCCCAATTGAAATCCCAATTTATGCAAGATGAGTCAGAATGAAACTCTCGAGCAAGAGATTGAGCTTCGTATGTTGTGGTTGTCATGAGCATTTAAAGAGAGGAAATGCTAGTCGGACAGATAAACCAAAATTTTTTCAGTATTTAAACAGTAAATGGATTTCTGGCAGACCATCTGATTTTCACAGTTTCTCTTTCAAACTGCAGTCAATTACTTATCATGCAACATTGGTGTTGATTCGTCGATGTATCGTCATTGGCAACTGTTATTTTTACATAGGGTGGAAAATTAATACCCGACATGCATAACAACAAGAAAGATTGATTTGATGATATGATATTTTTTGATTTGAAACAAAAGAATGGACGGTAAGGCTGCTCAGCTACTACTGCTCGGCACAGTGTCCTGAGGCACATATACTTTGAGTTGATGTCCGCCTTGATTCGTTTCAGGTAAAGGTAAACAATAAAATAATTGTTTTTTCGCATTTGGAGAAGAGAACTTTGGTTGATGACTAGCTGTCGAGCTGAGTGAACTCGGAGAGGTGACTACGCCGGCCGGCTTCGTTGTTAACTCGGGGTCTCGAGCACGTGCGTTGGCTTAACGTACGTTAGCCATGGTGGGCAGCAGTGTACACCATGTTCGATAGAGAAGATGACTGGTAATGCCTGGACACAGGGTGGGATGAGATGGTTGAGCCCAGATGTTATACTAACTAGTTGAAGGCTCGACGAGAGCTGCTCGCTCTACCTGTCGCAAGAAATGAAAAAGCGCTTACATCGGTCTTTTAAGGAGACGGTAACGGTAAGAATCTGAAGAAATAGAGATTTTCAGTTTTTAAATTCATCTTATAGAGAATTTTCTTGCGCACCCAACGATATACTTGGCTCCCAAGTACATGCATTGGTTCGTCTCCTAGACGGGGTTGAAAACGCGCACTAGTGTGAACTTGAAGCGCTCCAATGGATGAGTGATCTCCCCTTCCCTCCTTATTACGAGTCCGTTTTGGGCGTTTCTCTACGGTAATAGCAAGAGAGTTCATTCATGGCGGTGCTTGAAATGCTTTTAACATTCTAACACTCAGTGATAAATTATGATGATGCAACTAGTGTTTGTTTTGAGTCCGGCTGCTCTGAGTTTTCAGCTAATTAGCTTGTTGTGTAAACATCTTATCGCCTCCCGTAGTTTTGAAGGTACAGGAATGGAAAATATATCACTCGAAAAGGCTCAAAAAGAGCTACACAGCACTATAGTTGAAACAAAATAAAAATTAGTTTGGAAATTGAAAAAAAAAAATTTTTTCAATGAAATATTTGAAAATGTAAAAAAAAACGTTTTGAAAGTACAGGAATGACAATTATATCAATCAGTAGAGAACAAAAAAGGCAATAAATCCCTAAAGTTTAAACGTAAAGAGAGACTTGGTTAGAAAATTAGGGGAAAAAGAATTTTTTTTTTTTTAAATGTCTGTCCTCAACACTTGCAATTTTCAATTTTAAAATGATTCTTCATTCACAATTTTTGGAGTACATGAATTGAAAGTATATCATTTGATAGAGTTTAGCAAACTCTATCGATATGGGCGATTCTATTTTTGAAATATTTGTTATTTTGAAAATTATGCGACAAGAAAAGAAGAGAAACGAGATAAAAGTGTTGAAATTTTTTCAAAAAATCGCCGAAATCACAAGAAATTTTTTTTTAAAAATTCAATCGCCCTTATCGTTAGAGAACTCAATAAACTATCTATAAGCGAATTGCCGGTTCTGTAGCTTCAAAACTGTACAGCATGAAAAACTTTCCCTGGACCCCAATTTTGACGGTTTTTTTTTTAAACTTTTGATGCAGATGCGAAAAACACAATTCAATCATAAAGATATCGCTAAATCATTTCACACCTGACGTGGAAATTTCAGAAAAATCCATCCAGAAATGACAGACTTTTTTTTCTACCGTGACCGTCTCCTTAAGCAGAGAAAACTGTCGGCGACGTCAGGAGAGGTGAGGGTTAGTTTCTTTTTACCCGTGCCTGAAATTTCGAATAGGGCAGCCGAGTAATTAATCGGATAGGGAGGTCTCGCTACTGTTGAGTCTATGCAAAATGTAATCCTGCTGGCCACGAGTTTCGATTTGAATTAGCTTAGCTCCGAGGTGCCACGCTGAACTCCCGAGTATTCCGATTGAAATTAAAATATCTGTACTGGTAGCTGGTTAAATGAGAAGTACCGGGCTGGCATCCAGGAGCGGAGATAGACTCATGTGAAGTGTCGAGGCAATATACTGTTAGCCATTCGAATGGGTAGGTTGTACTCGAGTTGTACAATGGAGTCACTACAAACGAGCAATATCAATCACAAATTTAGAGTATCGAAAATTAATCTCATAGTAAATCTTGTATAAAAAAATCTGATAATAATTTATCGAGTAACATCCTGTTCGAAATTTAAACTTAAATTATCTTAAATTTCATTAATTACCAACCTAGTCCTAAATAATTTCTCAATACGCTCCACTGGGACTTACAGATTCATCAGAACGTTTTCAAATATGTAAGTAATGTTGTACACTTAAAAGTTGGCCACACCGAAATACATCAGTTATGCTTAGTTATTTATGAAACCGACAATTTAGATTTCGAGTTCGTTGCATGAACATCACGCTACAGAGCTGTCGAAATGTTCCGCAATCTGTGAAGTTGGTTGTTCGGGTCGAAATCTAGCCTTTATTGCGAAATCTCTCCCTTCTCCTAGGCATGCAGTTTACGATGTTTGTAACCGTTTCGATGAATCTGACTAAGATTGCTGAGCCACCCCACTCCAAGAACAGATAAAATTTAAAAATCTCTCTTTCCAGCCAGCCTCAAAGAAACGTCAATACCCGCTCACCAGTCTCATTATCGACAATAGCTTAAAATTGTTCATCATCATTATTGCAATCCACTGAACGATCAGAGACCATGGCCTTACCTCTTACGTGTTAGTTAGGAAACATCTTCATACTAATGAAAAAGAAGAAGTTCGTTTGAAGGGCGCAAGAAAGTTTTGAACTGGCTGGAGACCATGTGTGAGTA
>JACJUY010006815.1:17859-38410 GCA_014220935.1 Platorchestia sp. MABIK
TATCAGGAAGGCATTTACAGGCGGAAGCATAGATTACAAAAGTGTATAGACAACAATGGAGCTTATGTTGAAAAATTAAAGTAATGAGTTGTTAAATAAAGAAATTATGGCATTTGTCTGAGAACTTTTTGACTACCCCTCGTAATTGTAGCATTTTAAGGGCACACATATACATGCAATGAAAATAAGCTCATACAATATTCATTTAAAGAAGTTAGCTACACAAAATGATATAAACACTAAGAACTTGATTGGTGCGAAATAACCAACATGAGTTTTTTCATAATAATCCAAAAATAATTTTTTTGGAATCTTGAAGGAGATTTTTTGTTGTGAAACCATGTACAATGTTGATTTTTCAATTTGAAATAGAACCCTAAGAATGTAAGTTGAACTTATCTACAAATTTCCAATGACAATTATTGATAAAACCGATTTCAATCAAAGTGAACTCTTTGAACACGTTCCTGTTTCCAAAAGTAGAGGCATTGCTAAGGACGGAGCTTCTCTTCACATTATCAAAAATTGTAGCTCAAAGTTCAAGCTTTCGTCTATCAGCTCAACTCTTGAAGGTGCAAGACATCTGCAGATAGCGTTGCACGTCACCCCTCATCATGCCAATACACAAGCAAGTGGCAGTCGCGCCACACTTCTCCTACACGTTTGATTATATTATACACGACTTCTCTTTGCCCGTGTCGGTCTGCTTGACAAGCAGGAACCTTTGCTCCTGTCGCTCGACAATGGAATGAATACGGATACAATTATCGTGTTCACATTACAAAATGAGACGCTATCTGGTAATAGTAGTTTAGATACGCACTCGCACCAGATCAATTCGGCCGTTTTTTGTAATGGTGGCTGATGGGAAGAGGAATAAAGGCGTTGGAAGAAAAGAGTTTCCTGAGAGTTCAGTGTCTCGACGCATGGTTGTTGAAACCGCCATAGTGTACGCTACGTTAAGTTGGAAGATATTTGTGAGTAAGGAAGAATTATTTTCGCGGTTAAAGAGCCTAAGGGTGCAGTTTGATGTATACCAGTATAGCTTCTGAAGCTTGGTCTCTCTCATTTTGGAAATCTTTTCGTTGTGATGTAATGTGTTACAAAGAGTAACAACAATAACTAAAACATTTAGAAGGCTTTTTGTTCCAGCTGTAATCGTTACTATGTATTATATAATCATTAGAGACCAGAGAGTGATATACGAGTACGAACGAATATTTCAAGAACGGAATCCTTGAGGAAAATATGAATATATTAATCTTGAATTAAATGGATAAATTACTAAGTAGAAACAAAGCATGAAAAGTGGTAAATAAATAAAGTTACAAGTAGAAATAAAGCATGAAAAGTGGTAAATGGATAAAGTAACAAGCAGTAACAACGCATGGAAAGTGGTAAATGGATATAGTAACGAGTAAAAACAATGAATGAAAAGTGGGAATGGATAAAGTAATAAGAAGGAACAAAACATGAAAAGTGGTAAATGGGCAAAGTAACCAGTAGAAAAAAAGCAAGAAAAGTGGTAATCGAAATAAATGAATGCAAAGATTAAGAGCTAAAGAAGAATAAGTAAAAACTGAAAAAAAGTAATAGAAATATATAACTGAACGCAAAGAGCTCGCGAAGAGATCTGTGAAAACAAAGCCTGGAAAGCGGCAATCAAAATAACTGAACGCAATGAGCTCACGAAGAGACCTGTGAAAACAAAGCCTGAAAAATGGCAATCAAAATAACTGAACGCGAAGAGAACGCTCACGAAGAGATCGGTGATCCTGAGTGGCGACACGCCGGCGATGCTGGCGATGACGTTGCGTATGGAATTCTTGGCGACATCGAGGTTGTAGTGTGCGAGCTCGCTGTAGGAGGTCTGGAGCGTGAGCAGCAGGAAGAGGCGGTTGATGCGCTTCAGGCACGGCGACACGTCGAACTCCTCCCACGAGGGATGGCTGTCGCTGTACTCGTAGAAGTACGTGTGCACCACCGAGCTCCACTCACGCAGGTTCTTCTGAAGACAACGAAATCCAATTGAGAAAACTCATTACATTGAGATGCCTCATTACATTGAGATGCCTCATAACATTGAGATGCCTCATTACATTGAGGTACCTCAAAACATTGAGGTACCTCATAACAGTGAGATACCTCAAAACATTGAGATACCTTCTTCTCTCGACAACGAAATCCAATTGAGATACCTCAAAACAAATAGCTGTCCGGTTAAGGGTTTGATTCCCAGTGTGAAACGTGCTATACACGTGTTCAAGATATTTTCGAAAGTTTACTAATGAGCTTGCCAATTTTTTAAAATTATTCAAGAGAACGAGAAATAAGCAATTGGAGGTTGAAACTTCGGTGCGCATTACTGAAAGTTCCCTTCGAAACTGCAATTTAGAATTGTATTTGAGATTTTGAACTCGATAAAAATGTATCTTTCGATATTCATAACGTATGATAGTTTTACCTAAATTTGAAAGATAGTTTCCAGGACGTTTTTTCAACAGGAGGTACTTTATTCGGCTTGAGAAAGGGCCTTCTCAAACATAAGAATGCACTTCTTCATGTCCTAATTTGGCGCAATAACGGCCCATCGTGTGGAATGACGGCACACGTTGTGGAATGGTAGTCCATGATGCGGAATTATAGCGTATGAGAATTATGAGGATAAAAATGTTTTCAGACTCTCAGACAGCACAACAGACCAAAACATTGCGACGTTCATGAGGAGTCCTGGATGCGTTGCTCTAGCAACATGCGTGATAACCAAAACATCGATTGCAGGAAAAGAGTTTTTCAAGTGAAAAAATTTACTTGATGCATCTGCATCCGCTAATGCAGATTGAACTATAAGTTGGTTTCAGCCTTCCTAACAACAACAAAGGTATACCAAAGAGAGAAAGGATGAAGGCGCCATTTAGTATGGAGTTGAGGGAACTAGGAATCTGTGCGCAAGGTGTGCTCCCACTCAAGATCCCCTGCGCATAGAAATAGGAAGTCGAGAAAGAAGGTTATGAAACAAGATAAAAGTTGAAGAAAGTCAGAGAAACTGAACAGGACTGCAATGATCAGAAAAAATAGCCCTTAATAAAACAAAAGAAAACCTACTCTGTCTCAACAAAGAAGGCCTACCTAACTTTTATTTTTCCTTCAAGGAGTGCTGGTTGAAATAGATTCAATAGTTATACTCCCTGGGGGGTGGGGGTAGGGGGTTGTGAGCGGGTAATAAATCTACCGAATGAGTAAATTGGGCACCCTATCACAGCCGCACCTGGAGTGATGCGACTGGAAAAGCGCTTCTCTTAATTAAAGAATTTCACGAAACGGCTACTGTAGGTAAAAACACTACTAGAGGTAAAGTGAACTCGGAAACATCAGAAAAAGTGTATATATAGAATGAATTAGAGTGAACTAGGGAAGCACCGGAAAAAAGTAGATATAAAGAATGAGTAGGAGTGAACTAAAGAAGCATCAGAAGAAAGTGGACATATTGAATAAATAAGAAAAGTTTGCTCACTGCCTCAGCGACATAAGAGGTGAGCCCGACAGGCACTTGGCGGCGCTTGTTGAGGACCTCGAACTCGACTGCCCAGCTCTGGTGCGTGAAGTAAATCTCCACGGTCGAGTACTGGCCTTTGCGGGTGCCCCGGTCCGCCACCCACACGTCACACAGGATGCCGCGCACCGTCCTCTGAAATGCTCAAATTACCCAATAAAGTCGTTCACGCGTCTAGGAAGTTGGTGAATATGTGCTCTGAAATATCCAAATATCTCAATGAACTCGTTCATGCATTTCGGAATTTGATGAACAAATTAAAATATTCAAATCATCCAATAAATTCACAGACGTACCACCTCGGAAGTTGGTGAACTAATGTTGCCTAAAACGGAACGCTTGTAAATTTAACTTTCGGTGTGCTCTCGACGCTAGTTTGGTGTTTTGCAGGTTCCAATGCAAAATACAAACGGCATTAAATTTGATGATTTTTGTGCTAATATTATTCTAATCACATGTTGGTGATTTTTTAAACCTTGACACGTTCAAATGATTTAATACATAAATATGGTGTCAAAAACTGTGTCGGTACAGTTTCAGCACCCACAGTTTAAGCTTATTCGTGTTGAAATGTTAGAAAGCTGGTCTTCTTCTGCTGCTAGGACTGAATTAGATAAATAGGAAGTGTGTGACAAGTTGCGGAATTATGCTAAATTACATAGATGTTGAGATGAAAGCTTTCTCACTGATCAGTAGTTGAGCTCTGACTTCTAACTTCATGCTCATTGACCGACTTCTGACTTCCTTACAACAATGAGTGTCAAGCTCAGCACTGACCGCCCCCTTGTAGATGAAGGTGTTTGGGTCCAGGGAGATGAGCTCAGACGCGTGCCTCAGGCGAATGTTCTGGTTGTCCGTCACGGCAGCGTCCAGCGCCGTCACGGGGATGTCCTCGATGCTGCAGTTGCTCGTGCTCTCGTCTATCATGTACTGCACGCCTGCAGCATTTACGGAAATTCACCGTGCGAATAGAATAAATACATTTGAAAAAAGAAGCAGTTTCAATAACCATACAAAATAAATGCTCTCAGCATTTCAAAAACATTTTAAGAAGAAATCAATTTTTTAGAGCAGCCATTCCACTTGAGGTGTCGAGAGCAGCTTGCGCTGAGGAGAGGAAGGTACGATGCTGCTGTACATGAGATATGCTTCTGGCTAATACTATAGCGTGAGGTAAGGTTACTAATGGATTTTACTTATTTCCATACATTTAATTTAGCGATAAACACTTTATTTCTACATCTCAAACTGCACCTCGGTAGGCGATGTATGGCGGTACACCTTGTATGGTTCGTGTATTAGTACATCTCGTATGGTTTGTCTATCAATTAAGGACCTTTACGTTAAAAATATTTCAAATTTCAGTGTGTTGTAGTACATTTCATGTATCAACTTTTTGGAAATAAACGGTTTTCATTTCTTTCTTTCTTTTTTTCTCAAAGTGCACCAGGGTATAGGCGATGTATGGCGATAGACCTCACGCTACAGCAGCATCGAAAGGTAGACCTCACGCTACAGCAGCACCGGAAGGTAGACCTCACGCTGCAGCAGCACTGGAGGGTAGACCTCACGCTGCAGCAGCACCGGAAGGTAGACCTCACGCTACAGGTAGGGCGAGACACTTCACGCAAAGGTAGAGTGATCACTCACCGGTTTTGAAGTCATGCACAACCCTGTATGTGCGGTCAGAAGCGTTCACGCGACTGGGCACGCTGTGCAGGAAGAGCATGTCTTGAGCGTGCAGGTGCGGCCGGTACGTGTACGACACGAACTTCTCCTCCGAGTCGTAGCTCTGGTGCTCGTATGCAATCGTCCCCAAATTCTGACAAGGGAGAGAACACCAAATTTTAAGTTTCACACAACTGTGAAATTCAATTTGGTGAAGTGTAGTTTCATTTCACAGTGACATTTTCAGCAGAAAGTCAGTTAACTTATCGCATTAACGTACGAAAGCAATTTGTCGTCATTTACAGGTGAAAGCAAAAGATCTCGGTAAATTAATTTCGAACGTAAATTCATGAGGAAAAAGTATGGTGAAATTGAAATTGAAGATGAATGAAAACATTTCACTTAGGTTGCAAACACTATTATTCAATGTATAGAAAATCTCAGTACAGAGATATTTGCTAAAGTTGACCACCTATGCAAAGCCTGAATAAAACTTCACCATGAAGACCTGAGCACAGTGTGCACTACCTCAACCTCTGTGACGGTCCTACCTCTACTACAGCGCACTACAAGTTTTCCACTTCAAATTAATCCAAGTCAAGTTCAATTTAATGCAAGTCAAATTCAAATTAATCACAGTCAAATTTTACATATACAGGGTGTTGGTGGAACTCTTGGTACAAACTTCGGCTACTAGTAGAAAACACAAATTTAAACACTTTTTCATCAGTGAAAAAATATCGAAAAACGCTTAGATTCTTAATTATTGGACTTAGCAGTTTTTACTGCTGCGCTGCAAGAACTCACTGCGATCCTAGTTAACCACATGCACTAATGTTCAATAATAACACACGAGGGTAATGAAAAACGTTAAATACCTGAGGTACTTTAATAAATAATAGAAAGTAACGCATCAAAGAAGTTGTTCAAAATTTCGACCCTGGAATCTCTGGAAGTGATATGGATGATAATTATTTCGGTTCAATACATGCCACACTGTACTATGGTCACGAATACCCAAAGATGCTGCTGCGGCACGGGTGCTCGTACGCGGGTTTCAACGGAAATGCTCCAACACTTCTTGCTCTCGATGTTAATTTATTGGGCGACCAACGTCTACTCTGTTTAC
The DNA here is from genome assembly GCA_014220935.1 of Platorchestia sp. MABIK. Classification (NCBI taxonomy): domain Eukaryota; kingdom Metazoa; phylum Arthropoda; class Malacostraca; order Amphipoda; family Talitridae; genus Platorchestia; species Platorchestia sp. MABIK. Next base: position 24,210 of record JACJUY010006815.1, read on the forward strand.
ACTAAAACTGCCGGTTTCCGTCAATCTTCGGTGCAATGCAGTGAATAATCGATGATCAGGGACTTCTCGATTAGGGTAACGTTCGTGATAGATTCTCGCGGCACGTCTTGCATTACAGATAGCAGCACCATAAGTGAAATGCATGTCAGCCATTTGTGCATTTGTAAGGCGATACATCTTAGTACTTCAGTGCCACGGTGCTAACTGACAAAAGATTCACATGCGCTTCTCACCAGGGGTCGCTAACGTTGACTAGGAATTTCTAGAAATTTCCTGAATCTGTGAATTAATCTGTGAATTCCTGAATCTGTGAATTCCTGAATCTGTGAAACTGTTAATAAAACATGTTCGATTCTGCCAACACTTGTTCATTCTAATTCCCCATATTGCTCTTATTCCTGTCTGTTGCGAAATCGCTGTTGTGTTCTTGTAGCGTAGCATTAAAAACTTCTAAGCCCCAAAACTAAAAAACTAAGCGTTTTTCGATATTTTTTTACAGATGAAAAAGTGTTTAAATTTGTATTTTCTACTAGTAGCCGATGTTTGTACCAAGAGTTCCACCATCACCCTGTATATAGGAATACATTTAGATTTTATTTATGTAATGTTGTCTTCCGTACTATCGGTTTTTGAAATAATTTTAAAAATGGCTTTTTCAGTATCTTAAGTACCGATTTCTCTAATATAGGAGTAGAGAAGAAAAGTGTTTCTCATTAAATTTGGATCAGCGCTTCCCTCAAGATAGATCTCTACAACCAATCAACGGACTGTGAAACAAGTGAAGATGAACAAGAAAACATACGCCCAGAATTAAGAAGAGGAGTAAAGTGAGAAAAATACAAGAAAACACGAGAAGGAAAATGCAGAGTGATAGATGCTGCATTGAAAGATGAAGATTGGAGAGCAGTGGCAACATTTTTCTTGCTAATGCAAGAATGAATCTTTGTAGTAACGTACTCATCTAAATTGTAATCAAACGGAATCGTACATTAGTACTCAGTGAATCGCATTTGTATATTTTTAAAGATTAAATATACATATCGTCCGGTTGTAATCTTTTTTGTTTGCATGTATATGATTTCACATATATGTGCGATAAAGTGGAATTTCATGTATATACAAATCTATAATTGTAAATAAATCCTCGAAACTATGTGTATGTGTAACATAAAATTACCTTTTGAACATAAACATTTGAATGTATGCACACTGTCATCAATGTAGAATTTTAAAACAACTTTAATGAAGAGTATAATACGAAGTTTTTATAATTGACTTGCATCTTTTGCACCGCTCAAAGATCTGAATAACACTCTGCCTCCTGATACTGGATACTTACTACATTTTACGACAGCTTGTTTTTATATTGTAGAAATTTTATGCATTCCTTGCTGAAAGGAAAAACGACTGTCATGCTCATCACATCCAATAGAGACATATTTAACACAAAAAAGCTCAAATTAACAAGTGATTACGTCAATTTTCAACTCAACTCAGGGTTCGATTAATTTGAATATGGCTTGGATTAATTTGAACTTGACTTGGATTAATTTGAATATGGCTTGGATTAATTTGAACTTGACTTGGATTAATTTGAAAATGGCTTGGATTAATTTGAACTTGACTTGGATTAATTTGAACTTGACTTGGATTAAATTGAACTTGACTTGGATTTATTTGAACTTGACTTGGATTAAATTGAACTTGACTTGGATTAAATTGAACATGACTTGGATTAATTTAAAGTGAAAAAGGTTTAGTTCTACCACAGTGCCCTACCTCTATAACAGTGCATTACCACTACCACAGTGCACCACCTCTTCCACAGCGCACTACCTCTATAACGGTCTCCATGGTGAGCGTGAACTGGTTGGCGAGTTTCGGAAGGTACTTCCTCTCCTCCACGGGACAGAAGACGCCAGGAGGCGTGAGCATGAGCTCTGCGACGGTGGCGGTGTGGGGGCGTGCGGCCAACACCCGGTACTGCAGCGAGATCCGGCCCCCCTCTGGCAGGAATACTGCTCCTGTGTCCGACAGGACATCCAGTCAGCCACTCTGTGTCTCTGTTGTAGCCTACACCCACTCTAGTCAAGTACTCTGTCTCTGTTGTTGCCTACACCCACTCTAGTCAGGCACTCTGTTCTTCTCAGCCTTACTCAAGTGTTGGCTTTATGCACAGTAACATGAGAAGTGAACGCGCTGTACGAACTTATGAAAACATCTTCTCTCTATTTATGCTAAACTTGAACATTTTTAATGAAAATTTGCCAATCATGACGCATAAAGTGACACACTCATGGTGGTTATCATGAATTCTTTTGTTATATTGCAGTGAACTTGTAAATTCGAACAGTCGAGCTAGCAATGAGCTAGAACATTTCATTTCAAGTGAATCACGTTGATCCGTAAACAAATAGAGGGCCAATAATGACTCAAAACATGAGGTATTCATTCCGTATCAACTTCTAGTACCTAGAAAAAAAAATTCTAACTACCCCATGGCTAAAACATGTCCAAAAGTTGACATAAAGTCTGGTTTTAAAGGATTACTAGAATGTTCATCAGAATTAGATACATTGAAACACTGTGCATTTTGGACTAAAATAAAATGTTCTTCTAGGAAGAATGGTAGTTACTTCGTTAAATCATACGATTCGCACACTATCTGGGTATGAGCTCGAAGCACATCACACTTCATTGGCAAGGGCTAAAAATTCTGCAGTGCAGTGCCAACGTACGGTGATGTGCTATAGACATCTTGTTTGATAAGCCGCACAGTTTGTCGTATATCAAATCTTCATAGATATATTCTCGTCGTATTAGCCTAATGAAAAAAACCAAGAACGTTTTAAAATTTTCTACGCGAACGCGTAGAACTCGTTTTTTTTGTACAGTAGAACCCGTTTTTTTCTGATATACTGTACAGCAAGGGGTAACGAGAGACATTGAGGATCCATGGGTCAAAATCTCTTTTGGGAGTGCACGAAGTCGAAGAGCGCGAAGCACTTGGCCAAATACTGGAAGCAAATGGGTGAATTTGTCTGAATACGACATTGCGCATCTCTTTGAAGTTTTCATTTCAGACTAAAAGTGTCTTTTTATCAGTAAAACCTGGGTTATCACGCTAAATAGAGCTAAATGTTGATCAGTATTTTTTGGTGTGAAGGTGAACTACGTGTGAATTTGGAAGCTGTAGAATAAACGTGGAAAAGTGTGATATTTGTAGAACCTCTTCTGAGTAGTGGATCGAGTCTATCTTGAGTGCTAAGGACGTTTTACATTAAAAATTTTTTTAAATCAAATAGGTTGTCATGCATCTAATGTATCAACATTTTTGGAAATAAACGGTTTTCTTTTCTGACCGTCGCCGGTGAGGGATGCTAAGGACGTTTTATATCAAGAAATTTTTAAAACCCAATAGGCTGTAGTGCATCTGATCCATCAACTTTTTTAAAATTAAACGGTTTTCCTTTTCTGACCGTCGCCGGTGAGGGAGAAGTAGAGCGGCATGGGGGCAGGCTCGGGAGCGGCATCATCCGTGGGCAGGGCGGTGAAGGAGAAGGCTGCCTCCACCGTCATGTTGGGCACTGACGCGCGCCACACACACACGCGCGTCGCCCCCACCGTCTCCTGCACGGTCACGGTGGAGGAAACAAGGTAGGGTCATTTCAGAGGGGGAAAATACACATCCTCTTGTTCGGCTAACCAATAGAACGACTTCATTTCAAACAAAAATTTTGACATCACCATTACCACATGTCGTTAGGCCAATAGTAGTGCCAGATTTGGGGCTAGCAGTTGCCAGATGCAATATGAACTCTGCTATTAGTTTGTTGCCATAACGTCACCATTGCGACATGTCGTTAGGCCAATGATGGGGCCAGATTTGGGGCTAGCTGTATTGTCAGATGCAGTATGAGCGCTGCATTTGGTTCGTTGCCGTGACGTCAGCATTGCCAGACGGTCGACGAAAAAAGACTGGTTTGACCCTGCCTTGTTTCTTCTACCCTGGTTACAGTTCCTAATCTAGAATAACTAATCTGAAGATTAGTTATTCTCATAGTGACTGCTGAGTAACAGTCCGTCGACGGCTTCTCATTTTATGAGAGCAGTGACTTTTAATAGTGTACATATAATAGAAATACCCATACTTCGGGGTCATTAAACATTCACTCATAGTAGAGCGTTGTTTCCTATCATCTGAATTATTATGTTTATGTTGCTTGCATTGAGAACTGGCCGTTGGTCAAACTTGATGCTAAATAATGAACGTATCATCATTTTTGCCTGAGGAGATTCTAACGCGATGCAATTAGAGAAAGTGACTGGTCGCCTTGCATTCGATGTTCCGTATCGGTTCTTTTGCAACCTTTAATTCTCTCGTGACGCAAATGAAGAAACACTAAAAAGACCAGTGAGCTGTCATGAAGGTTGAGTAAGGAGTGATAATTTTGGTGCGTATTACATATGTTATGTGCTGGTAGAAGAAATTTAAACTAGCGGAGCAACACAGAAGATGTTTCCTCATAAAGAATGCTTTATTTCAATCAATCAAGCCTGACACATATCATCTTGTACATTGATTTTTCAAATGCCTTATAACCAACACCAGGACGCAATGACGGTTACCCCCGGCCAAGCCAGTATTCATTTATAACTCTTGGGTAGAGTGGGGAATTATTGTGACTGAGTTCACCCTTTTCGCAACGGGAAAAATCACTGGGCGGCACTGCTGGGATTCGAACCTCAAACACCTTCCCGTGAAGAGCGCGCTCTTAACCACTCGGCCACGGTGACCACAAAAAAAGACCTACCGAGAAGAGTGAGGCGTTGTGCTGCCGCAGGAACTGCAGGATGGCGCCCACCGACACGTACGGCCGGCAGAACCGGTCCGAGCAGAAGCAGCGCTGCGGTAAATTCTTCTTACGGCCGCACTTCATGCCTGCAAATGGTGATGCATTCGAGGTATTCCGCAACGGAAGACAGTCAAATCAAGGGCTACATTAATCTTTGTTCGTTCGCAGTATAAACCTTTAAGGCGGTGGGGTTAAGTGATGGATTTTTTAGGGGTTGAGCAGCGAGAAAGTATAGACTTTGAACAGCGGGCTGCAGTCAACGCCTGTCTCAGAGAATGAAGTGAAAAGCTAATGCATGACTAATGCAAAGTGATAAATTCTCAAATTTATTCATCGGTGCTGCATTGTAGGAAATAATTCACAAGGCCTAACTGTTCTTTTTTCCGTTGATCTGCACGGAGAGTTTCAAAATTCTTCAAAGCCTTCCTTTTGCCAGAAGATACGCGTTTAAAAATTAATCTTACCTACTCTAACTACTCGAGGATAAAAACTGGTTTTCATATTTTCAGTACTCAACATTCTATCAACGTTTGGACTTTTTGCGTTTCACGAAGGTTTGACTGACCGTCAAATCTTGAGTCTTTTTAATTTATGTTTAAAAGGCCATGTCTATGTGCGAGTCTATGCACGAGTTTATGTTCAAGTCTGTGTCTATGTAAGAGTTTATGTTCAAGTCTGTGTCTATGTAAGAGTTTGTGTTCAAGTCTGTGTCTATGTAAGAGTTTATGTTCAAGTCTGTGTCTATGTAAGAGTGTATGTTCAAGTCTGTGTCTATGTAAGAGTTTATGTTCAAGTCTGTGTCTATGTAAGAGTTTATGTTCAAGTCTGTGTCTATGTAAGAGTTTATGTTCAAGTCTGTGTCTATGTAAGAGTTTATGTTCAAGTCTGTGTCTATGTAAGAGTGTATTTTCAAGTCTGTGTCTATGTAAGAGTTTATGTTCAAGTCTGTGTCAATGCAAGAGTTTACAGCTACGTTCTCGTAGTTCATATTGCAAGACTGACCGTCGAGGACGTAGCCGTCAGCGGTGAGGGTGTCGAACACGCAGGAGAGGTTGGCCGTCTTGCTGGTGAGCGTGTGGTGCGCCTGGCCGTCCCGCTCCCTCTCTAGGACGTCGTACGTCTCGCGGTCGTACACGTTGTGCAGGGTCAGCTGCAGCTCGTAGCTCTGCACACACAGTCGCAGAGACCAAACTAAAGTTACTGGAAAATAAATATTTTGCCTGCCTCAAGAAGAGTCCCCTGAAAATGAACTAGTGACAGGTCTGTCTAAAAGGCGTGTCCGAATATGAGGAAAGCGTCTCAGCATGACTCCTATGGAGATTTGAACAAATTTGTTTGGAAATCTCTATGATTGGAATTGATATAGCAGCATCTTAGAATAATGGTCTGCTAAATGGAACAGATGACCAGGTCACTGAGTCGAAGTTTCTAATTTTCCCACATTTTCTTTTATATCTCGGTCATCTCGACTCTGTAACTCGAGAATGCCGCCAAGGAATCGCAAGTTGATAAAAATTATGATATTTGAGTGCTCTTGAGAACTAATAGCCCACCATTCCCTTAGTTCCACACAAGCTTTGCCTACCTCTTACATGCTGCTCATTCCAATCAGCGCAGAAGCAGAACTTGCTAGTTTGACAAACTAACTAACAAACAACAACGCATAAGCAGAACTAACTAACTTTCCCACGTTTAATCTGCAGCTACCAAATATAAAACAACAAGTTCGTTGAAGTTAGAGATTCGTGGAACGTGAGAAAAACATGCGCACATTATCTGGCCCTATGCCTCCAGTCTCGTACCGAAAGCTGGGCCCAAATCCAAATCAACAAGTTCGACGAAGTTACACATTCGTGAAACTTGAGAAAAGCATGTGCACATTCTCCGGCCTTTGCACGCACTGGAGGGAGGGTGGGGACGCGGTAGCTGGCAGGGGAGAAGGCGGTAGCGGCGGCCCGAGTCCTGGCGGCGGTGGGGCGCGTGGGGCCGCCGGCAGCGCTGCTGAGGGGCGTAACGGTGCCCTCACTGGGGCTGAGGGCGCCGCTCAGGTCAGGGGATCGCGCTTCTAGTGCTTCTGTCAGGGCGCGTGCACGAAATCCTTCTAAATCAATCGAGATCAATTAAAATTAATCAAAATCAATCAAAATCAATCAAAATCAAAAAATTGAGTCTGCACGAAATCAATCAAAATCAATCAATTGCTCTTGCAACAAATCAATCAAAATCAATTAAAATTTTCCAAAGTCAATCAAAATTAATCAAAATTAAATCAAAATTAGTAAAATTCAATCAAAATTAATCAAAATCAATCAAAATTTATTTAAATTAATCAAAATTGCACCAATTGCACATCAACAATGAATGCATGAATTTGAAACCATTGTTTTCACAAACTGAACAAGGGCATGAAACGACTTCAAGGTCTTCTTAATATGCGTATGTTGTATACACGCCCGAAAAATTTTGGATACGAGATGTTTTTTGGAAATTGTGTCTAAATGCTATCTGGTGCTGACTTGAAAGGTACATTAATAGTTCTATTGAAATTAACAGAAATGTTGAATTGCCTTTAAAATTCCTTTCAATTCTCATTCTACTCAATTAGGTTAGAAAGTGAATACTATTCCACACATGAAATAAATTTTTGCTCCTGCCGTAAAGGAAGCAGAAAGGTATTTCAGAAACAAGCCGCTCACTTCCCAGTAGGATAACTCACTTTCTCACACGTCAGAAAGCACACAATTGTCATGTCAGGATTAATTTCCACATTTCTATAGTAAAAATATGTGCCCCACTCCTCATCGGGTGATTTTAGTACGACGAGTCACTCGAGTTAGTCTACCGGAGCCTGAAGTCTGCAGCGTCCCCTTAAGAAGGCATCATAGAAAATTCCTCTAAAAACGCTACGTAATGTCTCAGAAAGTTTTCGAGGCACAGTCGAGCCCGCCATCCGAACTGAAGCGAAGGTATTGAAAATTAAATAGTTGTGATACAGCGGAGGTTCTAATTGAGCGTTGGTATCAACAGTTTTTAAAGGAATTGCGATAGCACATAAACACTAATTTGTAAGACCAAGAACTTTGTCCGTACACCGTAATTTTCTACAGCAACTGTTGGTAGTGCTAGAACATACTGTTCTCATCTGGCTAATATAAACTATTTTTAGTAAAATTTAGGATCGAACTTTGAGGGAACCAATATATTGATCAGTCTAGTGTGCCCCCAGGTAAGTAAATTAGGTTAAACAGAACTGTACACCTTGAAGTAGCTCTGATGATAGGATGCCCTAAAAGACGCTGAACTTATTCGGGCCCACAAATAGCTATACTCAAATATGTTCATTGTACCAGACTTAAGAAACAATCTACTGCTGTATCACTTGTGGTAATAAATTGTTTAAATCGTTTAGTTAAGAAGAAGGAAGGCTACAGCAAACATGCTTTATTTCCAATCAAGCCTGATACATATGATCTTGAGCATTGGTTTTTCAAATGCCTTATATCTAACACTATATATAGGACGCCATGACGGTTCCCTCGTAAAGCCGGTACCCAAATCCGACACCTGGGTTGAGTGAGGTATTGTGCTTGAGCTTTCCCTTATACCCAACGGGGAAAATCGCCGCGCCAGCACCGGGATACGAACCCTCCACTCCTACATCCTAGGGCGATGCCCTTAACCACTGTACCACAGCGAGCTAGAACACGGGATGGAAAATGAATTAACCATTTTACCAGAAAGAATTAGATACAAAAAATCTGAATGAATGATGAATTTGAAGTTCTTGCCAAAGCGGTATGAGACGCATTCGTCTCACCAGCTAGGGGAGGCTGGGCAGAGATTACGTCGCTGTGGGCAGGGAAGCTCAAGGCATCTGTCTCAGGGTCGCTGCCTTTATGCTGCCCTCCTGCAGCAGCTACCGTGTCCAGCAACAGCAGCAGCAGCACAACACCTCCGCCGGGTGAAGCCATCTCTGCAGGGCCTGCCCGTGATGTTCTGTCAGTTGAGATCTTACGTGTGACGGGAGAGATAAATTGTTAGCGAAGGTTCCATGGAGGACATTTACATTATATTTCTAAAGAGTAGTGCGATGAAATGATGATATTAATTCATTTGAGATCTTACTTGTGACTGCATGGAAAGATAAATCATTTGCGAAGGTTTCAACACCTTCAGAGGGAACATTCACGCTATTTTTTAAAGGCAAGTGCGATGAAATGGTGATGTTCATTCATTTCAGATCTTACTTATGACTGCATGGAAAGATAAATCGGCAGCTAAGGTTTCATTTGGGGAACATGTACGTTATATTTTTTAAAGGCTAGCGCGGTTAAATGAGTGAATGCAAGCCTCGTGCTGCCCAGATGACCATCACGTGTGTTTGCAGACGAGCTCTGAGCCTGTGTGAGATTTTCAGAATGTTCGTCAACATTAACGAATTCCATTTCAAATGATGAATATTAGGCTGGAAATTTTCACAATAATATTTTATCTCTGCTAGCAATTGTGGGTGAAAAAACGAATTCTGTCAGGAGACGAATGATTAATGTCGTGTGCTGAAGCTGGAGGACTCTTTGTTCACAACACGACTATTTTTGTTTGTTTCGTGACTGCCGACTGTGGGGATCCCTTCGAGTGCCGCCGGTCGCTATGGTGAGCTAAGCTCGAATTTCGAGATGGACGATTGAGCAGAAAAAAGTGCTGACATTTGTGGTTAAATGTGAAGCCTACAGCCCGTAGATTTTTTCATATTTTTGCATAATGAGTGGTATGTAACCGTCTAAAGCTTCGGTTATTTCATATGAAACGTAATAACTGTAGATTATTTGCCATATCTTTATGTCTAATAATATATGATGTTAAGAGGCTAATGTCTGAATCCTAACCACCACAGATTATTTGGACCTTTTGCAGACTCCAGCCCCACAGGATGTTGGTAGTTAAATATGAAACTTAATAACCGTAGACTAAATTTACAATAAAAAGCTCGTAAATTTTAAATACTGACGAAACAGATCATGCAATGTATTTCATTTTTGATATTTCAGTCATTTTTTTGCAGTCGCTCGCAGTAAAACTTGTAGATAGAGAACCCAATTTATGGCAGCCGTCGAGCGTGATAGATTTACTTCGTATTATCCGTCAAATAAAATAAAAAAACAAAGTTTGAATTGATATCAGTAAAATTAGCTCGCAGGGATTGCTTGTGCGAGGGTACATCTAGTGGCGTCATGCATCGATCGAAAATTAAAGTGGAGACTTCATAAGTGACTCGCTCTTCAACTACATACTACCTGCTCTCGCACTAAACACTGATTACAAAGTTAGTTTTGAAGCGAAATGTTAGCGATGCAATAACATGGCGGTGAAAAGGGGAATTAGACAATACATTCTAACTTTTACGATGAATATGAGATCAATGTTTTAGAATATTGGGGAAAATGAAGTAATAATTTTACCAGAAAGAATAAGAAATAAAACAATTTAATAAATTAGAAGTTTTTAAAACCATGCCGCATAAGAAACTGCAAGTAAATTATGCAAGCACTCCGTAGCATGCCTACGCATCCTGACATGATACTTGATTAAAACAAGCGGAATAGCAAAAACAAGAGAGTGATCAGCAGCGCACTTATGATAAACAGACACGCAAAATCTCAGATGTGGCCGTGAGACCCCGACATAGTGTTTAAAGCATTTTTATCCCCCATTTTTTTCTTTGTGGCAGAAAAATAAAACTACGAAAGTATGATAGCAATGAAGTTCATAGTCATATTATCGTTTGATATAAATTGTAGAGTTAATACAGAAGAAATCAAGGCATGCTTACTTCGGTGCAAAAAGTGTAAGGATCCCAATGTTTACATTTGAGAAGACTGCACAAGCGCGTAACGCATCGCACACACACTCACTCACAATGACGGCTGATCGCGTACTAAAGGAGCTTGAGCTTCGTCACCCCCTTTTGCAAGTAGAAGGAGGAGGGCTGGCTGGATAGACGCGGAAATCGTCTGCTAAAGCCAGTCAAATCAACGGAGCACTTGGTTTCCACTTATTTTTGTTTTATTCATTCATTTGATTCAGCTGATACAACAAACAAAGAGGTGATTTCTGATACGATATTCACAGCTTGTCATTGTGGGGATTCTTTTATTAGCAAATTAACATGTTTTGAAGTTGGAAAGCGATAAAAAATAATGTACCCTAGTTCAAAATATCGTACACTTGGTTACCGGAGTGCCAATTTTGCCCACTTCCGCGAACGCAAACTTAAACACAGTCTTTCTCCCTAAAATTAGGGTAAAAAAAGGGATAATATTGAGTGAGCTGTAACTTTCGAAAGAATGCACCCATCGACTTTAAATAACTCTCAAACGAAAGAGTGAAACATTCTCTCTCTCCATATTGTACACACGACCCTAATGGTTTCCTGGAAACTACAAAAATTTATCGATAAGCCTCTCCGACTCGCGCGCCCTCAAAAAACTTGAGTTGACCCACTCGTAACTTTCAAAAGAATGCACCCATCGACTTCGAATTACTCTCAAACAGGCTAATATTAGTATCCTGTATGTTTCATTTTTTCTGTACCTGCAGTCACGTTCATTTCTGAATAAGTTTGATGTCTAATATTGTCACCTTGACTCGGACACGGTGAAAGATGCCTTAAAAATCACAGCATAATTGGGATGAATTCAATATGCAGATGATGGTTTGAAGGTCTGGACTCTAAGTCAGCATACGCTGAAATGGAGATTTTCATAATTATGTTTCTACAACTTTAAGAACTGAAATGGTATCTGTTTCTCGGCATTGTATAATTAATTACTTCTTCTTAAGAAAGTTTTCGAAATATTGTTAGGCCATAAATATCGGTCTTGGGACACATGAAAAAATAAAATACGACGTAATCGAGATACAGTGAAAATAATTACACAACACCAGCAAAACTTCACTCAGTCACACACATGTTGTAACTGAAAGCTATGCTCTATCTCAGCTGCAATGATTGTTGCATTTATGCGATAGTACAAATTTTCTTGCTGAAAACGTTCCAAATTGCACCAAAAATACAATATGAAAAGAACATGGGCGATTAATAAAATAAGAAAGTGTCAAATACATAATAAAAATTCAGACGAGAATAAAAGACGGAATCATATTACATTACACACAAAAAAGCTATAAGTGGCTTTTATTCGTAAACAAAACGATCTGAAAACGTCTGGCCCGTGCGACGAAAGCGGAACAACTTTTACCTTTGTAGCCGAGATATAAAATAGTGTTGAGCAATAATGTGACACTTTTTCTACATAGTTACCCTGCAAAGCGTAGAAACAGAGAAGAAAAGGCAGTGTGCAAATCTTGCCTACCTCATCTCCATGTTTATCATAATTTTGGGATTTTTAGCATACTAGTTGAATCGACTATTGTAATTTCGTTGAATTGGTGCTTACTTAGTTGATACTTATCTATGCTTCTCAGGGTAGGCGCTGCATACTTTGGCTACTCAGAAGACACTTGTCAGTATATCTATATATATATTAGTGTACACGGTCCGTCATAAATGACGGGATTCGATATTACCTTTATAGAAATCTTCCAGATGTGGATGCCAAATGAACATATCCATCCTAATAGTACCCGCGATTAAAATATTCTCAAGCTTGAGCACTGGCGAAGCTCGTATCACAGATACGATCATTAAGCATACAAACATCCTTTTAAGAGCGTGGAATGGAGACAGACGAACCAAACAAGACAGACCAACCACTTTTATTTGTTCAATACTGAATTAAATATTGTAATCACAAAGGAGAAATTATGCACAGGAACTTGGTATTTTATTGTATAAGAATAATCAACACTATATAGGTGTTTTCTTGTACGGACAAATTTCAACCATAAGTCCAAAAAACTTAAAACAATTAGATTTTTACGAATGATAAAATGCCAAAAACTACTTAGTTTTCGAGTTATAGGAACTTAAAAAACTTTAAAACTCAAAGTAGGATACCACTAGGGTTTGCATCCTGGGATCCCGGATGATTTGAGGCTGAAATTTTCCGGTCCGGGAATTTTTATTTTCCCGGGATTTCCCGGGATTTTCGATAGCATACATATTTCGAGTTATTAGTGAGAAAATAATTTAAAATCATGCTGCTTAATACGATTAATCACTCAGAGAGCTCAAGATAGGACTTTAGTGTTTTAATATTATTGCAATTTACATCACTACACAGTGTAGTCTACACTGTCTCATAATATGGTTCAAATATTTCATAAGAATATATTTTGTGGTTTGGTTTTGCAGGTAATAAAAAATAGACTGCGATAGATACGATGGCAACAGCCGATGTTGTAGAAACTAAAGCCTTTGTGCTCGCTGTGGTACAGTGGTGAAGGGATCGGCCTTGCATGTTGGAGGCCCGGGTTTGTATCCCGGCACTGGCGCGGCGATTTTCCCCGTTGGGTATAAGGGAAAGCTCAAGCACAATACCCCACTCAACCCAGGTGTCTGAAATGGGTACCGGCTTCACGGGGGAACCGTCATGGTGTCCTATATATAGTGTTAGTTATAAGACATTTGAAAAACCAATGCTTAAGATCATATGTATCAGGCTTGATTGGAAATAAAGCATCCTTAGATGCCGATGTTTGTTGTTGTGGGTGTACAATAAATTTACAGGATCTCCTGTGTCCGTTTATCGTTTATTAACTTTAAGCTTTCTAGTTCATGAACTTAGTTTTAAGACTAAATTAGATTAATTATAAACCTGAAGTAGCACTTCAGAACTTAAAATTAAATTTAATTACGGTAAATTTTACAATTAAATTTAATTGATCTGCAACAAATTCTACAACCCAGCGCTAGCGGTGGCTTGCTTTTGGTTTGAACTGTAGCTTACTTTCTCTGAATACGACAAGATGAATGCACCATTTCAGCCAAGCCAAACTTACGTCGCTAAATTTCTCGATAGCAGATCAGATCGCCTCTAACCTCCAACCAGCAAACTTGTTCCATCAGCTTAATACTTCTGCAACTAAGCATAGACAGCCTTCATTCTGCATCGCCGGCGGAATCTCCCCTGCAACCAATGCTGGGGCGCCGGTGACATTTCGTTCGCTTCGCTGCTCTTCCCTATTATTGAGGACCGAACCGACGGAAGATGAGAGGCTGAGGCGCCTTCCTTGCTGCTGACTGCACCGCCCACCCGTCTACTCGCCTGACTTCGCTTCTCGGCACGTCCTGAGGCTCACGAGTTCTTTGGAGGTTCGTAAACTATATGTTCGACCAATTACTTGCCATTCCGTGAGCTGGGTTTTTGGGACAACGTCACCCAT